>OZ024786.1:272986-335486 GCA_964017065.1 Haliclona indistincta | reverse complement strand
GCATGGTTTTCATGATCATGATGTTGTTCCTGGGCATGCATGTGCAGCTATGATTCTCATTGGTTGCTAGCCTCCATTGCGTATTCTAGCTTTGTGTACATTTAGTGCACACATGTAGTAACTTGTTGTATAGTCTAGCCTGCATGTGTATAGTTGAGCCTCTTTGTTTACTGAGCTCATGTAGTAACCTACGCTAGCCAGCTACAGTTGCATGTGTATAAGTACTCTAATTGTGATGATTGACACTGATAATATCATGCTGAAATGCTGCACAATGAGGTGATTTGTACCATAATGATAAAACTGATCAATAAAACTGCATGACGTTTATACGGCAGGAGAATCTCGTGCATAACTTCTCCTATGAGAAGGTGATGTTTCTTAGCGCTGTACATGAGTCACCTTCACCAGTATTTGAAGATTTGGTCTAGCACTCACCGACCTGCTAGACCACGCCCCTCTATCTCCAGTCAAATATTGAACCTGTTCAATTTTTTTGTGGGTTTCTCACTATCTAATCTTTTTAGTGTTTAAGGTTTTGTTTTTGGTTGCAACAGTGAATTATCATAAACCTTGCTACTACACTGCTGTAATGCTGCACTACTTCTTTGCGCAGCACACCAGGTTGAAACACTGTCATGTCTTACCAGCTACTTGTATTAGCAGTACACATCCTAGCTGTAGTAAACTAGTAGCATAATTTACTGCTCGTAGGTTCAACAAGTTTATGGAGGCGGTTTCTTGCATAGCTATAGTGCAGCTTACTGACCTATCAGACTTGCTAAGCTGTTTGCTGCCAATAAGTGTAACTTCAGCCCAAACCATAAAGCGTATACCATTAACGAAATTTGGATCTATAGATACATTGCCGTCGGTTGTTATTCTCAGATCAATGCTTGTTTATAGTACCTAGGCATGCTAGGGCATGTTGTGTGTTGCTATATATTCATAAGTGTATGTTTGTCATAAGCACAGCTGTTTACTGTCTTATCTAATGTATATTGCACACATATGGATGGAGCATTATTTTGTATCTAATAGTATCACTAAGGTGTAGGGAAAATAATGAAGAAAGAAAATAAGATAAAAGTAAAACGACAGAACAAAACAACGAAAAGAAACCTATCAAGCTAACATTGTGAATGTCCTCATTTGTGCTATAGATCATAAAGGATTCAACTGCATGACGTGTACGGGTTGAGAGTCTTGTGTCGCTTATAACATATCTCACTCCCTCTCCCTCTCCCTCCCTCCATTCCTTCCTCCTTCTCTCCTTCCCTCCCTCCCTCCCTTCCTCCTTCCCTCCCTCTCTCCCTCCCTCCATCCATCCCTTCTTCCCTACCTCCCTCCCTCCATCTCTCTCATATCTATTTTTTCATCGTTCATTAGGTTCTTCTATATTACAACACTCAACAGCCGACACACACACACAGCAATCATGAGAGGTCACCTACCGACATTATTGAATATGTGTAGTATTCTCTTTGCACTGATGGTGAATGGTAAGATGACCTAATGATGTGAATTTTTAGTCTTCTCGTAACATCTCTCTCTCTCTTTGTCGTCTTTCTCTCTCTCTCCCTCCCTCCCTCCCTCTCTCCCTTCCTCTCTCCCTTCCTATGTCTTTTCGTAACACCCCTCTCTTTGTCATCTCATTAAAAAAATTAATTATTATATCAACTGTGGTTGTCGTGACGATACTGTGCTATTCTCTAGTGAGAGGACAGTTCACTGAAGAGTACGAGGGTAATGTTCATCTTAAGGATGGTGACAGCTCACAGCACAGCAGCCAAGGAGTGTTGCAAGTAAGACATGCACCACACAGCATCCAGCACCATGCTGTGTCGAGGTGGATTATGTGCTGTATGTCTGTTTTACATGTAAATCACTCCGCACCACGTGCCCATTGGTTTAGTACGGAATTAAGAATTAAGTCACATAAGTATTAGCATGACACAATGACCAATTTTATCCCTCGGGAAAGGGTTAGCACTCTTGTGAAGTCACTGAAGCACTGAAGAACTTTTATGTGCGTGACGTTGTTACACAAATACAAAAAATGTATGTTTGCGCGTAACAAAGTCCTTCTCATGAGAGTGTGTTATATTTGAGATATATAACAGTAACCTACACTTATACCCCCGTTCACACTGCACGTTGGAACCGGGCCGAACCGTGCCACACTTTATGATCAAAGTTCTGACACAACCAAACCGTGCTGAAAGCGGCCCACCTATGGTTGGGGTGCCACAATGGTGCAGTTCAGTTCAGTTGTAGCTCAGTTCAGTTGCGTTCATACTGTCAGAGATTTGCAACCGGGCCAGCCAGGTTCGGTTCCGTTCTATAGTGCGTAGTGTGAACGTGCTATTAGCCAAAACTGAGGTTCTTAATTTCCTAAATACATCGAAAACTAATGTAAACCGGTTTTTATTATTAACCCTGATATGCAGGTCTATACTAGTAACCAATGGACCACTGTGTGTTACCGTATCAATGGTGTCATGGTTACCAATAAGGGAGCCGCAGCAGCTGCATGTAGGCAACGTGGTTACATCAATCATACCGTGTTCAACACAGCAAGTGAGCTAGGGTAAGTATCTATCTGTGTCATACATGGTTGTTAGGAAGATGGTGGTTACATTGTTAATAATCATGGTTATTATTGCTTGATAATCAGCTAGATTTCTCATAAGGGTATGGCACACAGTGTCTGTGGCTGTTTTCTAGATGCACTGACAATTAGAACTTACAGTCATGCCTATTGCGAGGCGCCTGGTCTCACGGGAGGCGCCTGGTAGCATGGCGAGGCGCCTGGTCGCACGGCGAGGCACTTGCTCTCTTCATTCATGCAGGTTTGACTATCCCGGTAACCTGAAAGTCAATTCAATCTCTGGAATTCGTTGTCCTGAGGTGAAGTTGTATAGAGAACAGGGAGAAATATTTCTACTACGCTGTGATTATAAGGAAGCGCTGGTACCAAATACGACCTGTGAGGGTGTGGTGGCCGTGCAGTGTAATCAAGGTACGGCCATGTTGATTCTCTTTCATTATTCATGCAGCCTTGTTACTGAAATAAGGAATATATACTTTATTTTGATATACATTGTCTTCACTGTTTATACCTATTTCTACACTTTAACAAAACATTTCAAAATTTTCCTGTAATTTGCAAAACTCAATTCTCACGAAATTTTCCCACTATAAATTATATAAGTGTTCATTCACGGTCAGTATAGAGTGTATTAGATTGATGAAAACACCCAATCTTTAATTTTACAGATGGGTCATCATATAATGGTCAGTTGCAGCTGTATCTTGATAAACACAAGGTCAATGAAAAGCCTTCTCGTCGCCATTCATTGCTCAGGATCTACTATAACAAGGAGTGGCTGCCGATATGCTCCAGCCAGATGAATAACGTGTCGGCTAACTCCGCCTGCAGACAAATGGGATTCACTCACTCCGATCATACGCCGATAGTTTCAAAGTAACTGCACTGGCTCAATACTAACTGTGTAACTTAATTATAGCACTGACCTTAGGTTAACGAATTTGTGATTAACGAATTCGAATTTAGGGTAACGAACTGATTGTGTGAGCTTTTTTACGGGTCCATTCAAACTGCAAAATTCTATCAATTTTGTGGTTATACCCAAGTTAAAAATTTTTGTACTACTTATTACGCTGTTAAATATACCTTCAAAATTTGACATTTTTGACTAATTTTCAATCTGTGAAATGTTTGTTTAATTCGCAGATTTGTTGACGCGATCTTTCAATCATAGTTCACTTCATAATGCGCTATTTCATTGTTGCAGTGATAGAAGTCGATCACTAAAGATCAATAGTCTCTCAGGTTGTGATACAGGTAGTCACACCTCTCTACCGTGTTTCACTGATTGTATCAACCAGTCATCTGGTGTCACTGTGGTAGAACAATGTGATCAGAGTCAGTATGAGCTGATCTGCAGTAAGCTGTGTGTAATAGTGATGTCATTATGATGTCATTGTGTTGTTGCAGGGTTTGATCCTAATCTTGCAGTGGTACACAGCTCTGGCAGTCAGTTCACATGTTCTTACCCTACAACTGGTTAGTAGTATAGTGCATGGCTGACGAGATTACCATTGAGTTTTATTATCTTCTCCCAGCCATAGTTAGCATGGGTGTACTGTATATAATAACCACTTCTGTACTAACAAATATTTTACTATTTTACAACCACATCAAAGTTAACTGAGTAGGCTAAAAGCTGGCTTACAATATGACACAGTGGCTTGCGCTATCATTCCGTTGCTAATTCAAATTGTATTACAACGCATCACAGAAATAACTAATTCCTTTTATCACTTCTGTGTTGCATTGATGCAACATAGCTAAACTGATTGATGCATCACAACCGCGTCAATCAGTCTTAAAGCTGTGTGAGCCTCAACAATAAACTGTTTTGTATTATCATAATGTCATGATGTCATCATAATGTCATAATGTCATGATGTCATCATAATGTCATCATAATGTCATGATGTCATCATAATGTCATGATGTCATCATAATGTCATGATGTCATCATAATGTCATGATGTCATCATAATGTCATGATGTCATCATAATGTCATGATGTCATCATAATGTCATGATGTCATCATAATGTCATGATGTCATCATAATGTCATGATGTCATCATAATGTCATAATGTCATCATAATGTCATGATGTCATCATAATGTCATGATGTCTCATGATGACGTGTGTTACTGTGGTCTGTGTCTATAGGATCAACTAATGTACCTCTTGAGATAGTTGGTGGTGTGACTGGAGGACTATCATTAGTGATATTGGTACTAGTGTGTACGATAGTGTTCCTGCTCTGCTGCCGACACAATGGTAACAATGATCCTCAACAACAGCCCTTCTATGCACGATGCTGGCGACGGAGATATGGAGCAGTGGACAATCAACTTGTTCGGGACGAAAACTGATCACATGATACGACACAATATAAACTATGTCATTTTTACTATTATAACACGTTCACTATGACAACCATTTCATTCCATACATTGACTATCACACTATAGAGCTGTTACAAACAAGTTTTAGTTTGAACAGCTGCATGTAACCATTTTTTGTAAAAAGTTATAAATTTTTTGTTGCACACCATTTTGCAGACCCTTACACCGCCGTCCACCACCCACTCAATGGGCGGGGAGGGTCAGCGGCCAGACTAGTGGTCATTGTTTGGCTTCTGATTGCACTAGCTATTATAGCAGTGGCTGACTTGTGTCTTCCTTATTGCGCGGATCCTTGGTGAGAACTCTACATGTCATGCCTTGTACTTCCCACATGTGCGTGTGCAACTGCTCTGACAAATCGAGATGACTATGCGTTTACCGTGTTCACTAGGTGTGGCGGCGCCCACCCCACAGCGCATAATGCGGCTGGGCCAGCTGGCTGTAGTGATTCAGCTCGTCATTGCATCCATCGTGCAAGGTTTGTAATAGACATAATAATACACACTGCATATAAACTGCTGAGAATCACCATCTCTCCGGTTCTTGCTCTCATGTTTTACATGCCACTCACTCTTCTTCCATCATACAGCGCATAACGATGGCGAGGTTCGACTCATAGGTGGCGGAGAGCCTTCATTTGATGGGGGTTTGCAGGCAAGATATTTCATACATTAGTAGCAAAATTTTGTTTATCATCATTCCCGTGCATGTCCGGTTTGCTTCAGTTATGTGCCTATATATACAGGTATACTTAGAAGGCAAATGGAACACTGTGTGCTATGATGATAGCAATGACTTCGATCTTAACGAAGCTACTGCTAAAGCTGTTTGCCGACAATATGGATACATCGACTATAATACCTAGTAATGAATGGTTGTGTTCATCTTTGCAACAAGTTTGTATTTGAATAGTCTTGAACGAAAAATTAATGATCAAAATAGAGGTTGTTAGTAACTAACCATCCATAAATAAATAATGCTTGGAAATGCAAACTGTTTTTATCTCTAAAAAATAGCCAAATGCTACTGACCTTGATTGTTGTGAAGTTACTTTTTTTCTGTAGCTCTCGCAGCGATAGCTATGACAGTTCATTGTCTGTGATTACTAGTATCCGCTGTCCTCTTGTTATGACTCCCACTGAAACTGCAACACTTATACTGCGATGCAAAGTTGGTGAAGTTGTACCGAGTGAAGGATGTGACAGATTATCAATAGCATGTGGTAAGCACAATGCATGTAAGGTGGCTAGTATATAGGGTACTAAAGACATCAATTGCATGCAAAAACATTCAAGGGAAACTCTCCTAACAATCATTCAGAATGTTGATTTCCTGAATTGCATCAGGAGCCCATAACGAGAAGGAGCCTCTAACATACAATGGGCCTGCTTTCTGAACTGTATATATTACCAATGTATATATGGGAGGCATTGACTGGGGAGAGTCCCCACCAATATACCTCCCATACAAACCTAGCCTCATTGCATAATACAGTACACAGTGGATATGCAACGACCCCGTATACGCCGATTTGGAGTGATGCAGTGTGTGCAACGGATGTAACGGACGTGTCCAAAGATTATAAATGGCTGCTTGCCTTACAGTGCACAAAAACAGCTGAAAACATTACAGGAAATGTGTGGACAACGACGAAAGCAACTTCAACAATTGGTTTTTCTTGAATAGAGCCATTCCGTTCACTTATAATGCTGGAAGGAACGAATCTATGTGAAAAATCATTGTTTACAAGCTCCATAGCTCGACTAGTGTGATGTGCTAAAGAAAAGATACTGAACGTTGTGATCGTTTTGTGCATACAACCTTAGTTTCTCGCAGTAGAATCAGTGGCGGTTCTAGAGAGAAATGTTTGGGGGGGCCACTGAATGCGCGCGCGCGATTTTGGGAAATAGCTAATTATTATTTATTAGAATACATCATTTTAAACTGCCCGTGTACGTTCGCGGTAGCCTGTTGGAGAGCAAGACAGACCGCGAAACAGCTGAGTCAGGCAAGACAAGCAAGGTACATACGTTCATAAACGTTTTGGCTGGAGGAGGCAAGTAAAAGTTTTACAGAGGGCAATTTTTGGGGGGCCATGGCCCCCCCAGGCTCCCCCCTAGAACCGCTACTGAGTAGAATGAAGACAATAGCATTCAGTAGTGCCGTTCATGGAGTTCTGAAGTCGTCAGTGTGGCAGATAGCTAATCTAACACAAACTAACCGCGACACGAAGGAAAAATTCGCTGCTTGGCAGTGCCTCAGCAGTTGTGCACAGAGTGTAACTCCTTGATAATAGTTTTTCGCGATGCACAACACTATGAGCTACCAGTAGGTATGTAAAAAGGCTTTGTAGCTTACGCCAGTGCTGCAGTGATCTAACACAAAGTAGCCGTATCAAGAAAAGGGAGCCAAAACGGCAGAAGTCGAGGTCCAGCTATAAAAACAGAATTATTTTACAGTACCAGGATCTTCTCTACCAATTGATGAACACGTTTACTGCTTTATTAAAGCTTTCTTGTCTCTTCAGAACAGTAAAAACAGGTTTACAACTTTCAGCTACTCAACTAAGACCCATTCCAGTGAGTGTTACAGCATAACACCGTGCATGGATCCCTCCGCATATCAAGTCGTTGCATATCCACTGTGTACTGTATTATCTATGTTATACTTGTCGAACTTATACACATGATAGTGTGATTATACACGTGCAATTTTTATTCAGAAAAATCAATGTATTTCTACAATGGTCAAGTTCGTATACTTCATACAAATCAGAATGAATACAATTATGCATTGTTGGAGATTAACTTGGAAGGGGATTGGAGACCAATGTGCATACCCAACGATGATGGCATGAGTGACTTGGCTGCTGACTCTGTTTGTCGTCAAATGGGATACACAAACGCCTCATCACACAATCCTTCAATAAAACAGTAAGTCTTTATTAATTTTTGCTTGTGTGTTGTGTTGTTATATTTTATTAGCAATGAAAGATCATGGAAAATTGACATTCTGTCAAACTGTTCGTTGTATACTAAATGGTCAAGTCCTTGCTTCACAGACTGTATCAGTCATTACGCGTCAGTGGATAACTGTCAAGATGAGGATGAAAATGTGTATGAGCTTAGCTGTGGTGAGTTAAATACCTTAAAACTAGCTAGTAATAATTATTAGCGACCAATAAGTTTAGCGTTTTTGGCGAGTGAGGTCAAAAACTCTAAATTTTGGAGATTCATTCTACATAGTTGTGGTTTCGCAGTAGTAATGAATGTGTAACGAGCATGAATCTCATTAAGGTGACAGTGCCAATTTAATGAGATTCATAACTTTACAAGTAGCTATTTGTACAGGCGTGCTCCAGTAAGAGTGATTTTTCGACACTTCCTTGCTAACGCTGCAAAACAGCTAGCCTAGACCAGAAAAATATTCTTTTAAAAAATCTAGGTCGTATTACGGAAATTCGCTCTGTATATGCCTGTGGGCAAGATGGTGCTGCATGCTGCTGCGCTTGAAGCACGTCGATCCATTGCTCGACAGTCGAGATAACAGCCACAGATGCTTCATGTATTATCTTTGCCATACTGTTATGTAAATTGCCGTAGTTCTAAAGTAATAATTAGAAAAATGCACGTTGCTTGGGTGTTGAATATTAACTACCTGCACCGCCACCTTAAATAGCTGCCAAATGTTAAAAAATAATAGTGTATGTCTTTAATCGCAAGACGCTAATAAATTTTTAAGGTAATTAAGGTGACATGCAGCTATACATGACTATCTATTTTATAGTTTTTGATGAGGGAAATCAAGCAGTGTTCAGTTCAGGGACTGAAACTTTGTGTCGATATTCATCATCTGGTAGGCTTACTATCATGATAATGTTGTCAATTTGATTCATGTGTTATCAAAGCTAATGTAAAATACATGTCTTACTCTTGCAGAATCTATTGATGTTCGATTCTATTCTGTTACTGGATCGTTATCATTTGTAGTATTTGTATTATCGATTGTGGTTATTGTTCAATGCTGTCTACTTCAATGTCGTCGCCCTAAACCTCTTGCAGGTCCCAATAACTTGGCTGCAGAGCCTAACTATGGAGCTTTACGTGCACAGAGACAGAGACAAGATTAAAACACTACACTACATGCACTGTTCATACTATTTTTATTATTCAATATGTCGTAAATTTTGCTTGCAATTTTTATTATAATTATATGTATGTACAGATTTAGTGTTTTCTCTATCACTTTTGAACCAATGTTTTGTTGTTCGTCCGATCAGGTCAGTCATTTGAAATAAACTGACGTAACTTTCAATATAGAAGTAATTTTTATTTGTCCAGTGAGAAAAAGCAACCCATTGACACTGTGAAAGCTGCATGCATGGTTTTCTGCTGCGAATTGGGCTGACAAACCTAACAAACACTGTTTGAAATTAAATTTTTGACTCGTCAGTATGACCAGCAATGCATAGCCTACAAGCACGATAGCTGGCACCATAGATAAAGAGTTGATGACGTTATCGGTAATTTGGAAAAAAAAGCTGCCACAGCTGAGCCGGGTCAGAGGTCAAATCTGAGATGGCCCTAAAGCTAAAAATGATCCTCATGTCATGTTCTAACAGTGTACCAAGTTTCATGCTTTTCATAAAGTGAACGATTTTCAACCAATCTGCTCTACTCTACTACCAGAACAATCTAGCTGAAACAAATTATCTGATGTTCAGTGATTAGACAACGTTTGTGCGTATTGCAGCCAGAGTTTGTGCGCCACAGTCGCGCGCAATTTCTTTACACTATTAACCGAATTATGCTCAAGAATGATAGCAATGCTGTTTTGATCACGTTGGTAGCAGACCACGAAATTCGCAATGTATTTTGGTTTTGTACATATTATACATGGTTTCAAAAGTAATTCGCGCCGGGCTATGCGCCGTTGTGTTTCTATCCTCTCCGGATGAATGATGATAACCGTTTTCTGAATATGCGTCTTTATGCCTTGTTGTGGCATAGAGTGATCCATTGTAGAGCTAATAATTATGGTCAAGAAGGTCAATATCTCCTTCATTGAAGACTTACTGATTGTAAAATAATAAAGGTTCACTGCAAAGACTTGTTGTTGTTACATAAAATATCATGGCGGCTTATAATAATGAGGTTAATCTGATATACTATGTGGTTAATCTGTCAGTCATGCGCTATACAAACTAGTAGTAGTATAGTAGCTAGTATAGTAGTAGTATAGTAGCTAGTAGGTTAAGAACATGTGATCCGTTACTACCAGTGACATTCAATCTTCATTACCATGTATGTGCATCAGTAACTCAGGTGTGAACTTGCATGAGAACAAGGATTAAGTGACCGAATTAAAAAATCGAAAGAATACGAATGTTTTCCTTTCTCTTCTCCACTGAAATTTAATTTCCTGATGTATAGCTTTCCTTGTGTTATACAATGCACATCCTGTTTCTCTACAAGATTGCATGTTAATTTTTGAGATAACTAGTTAAGAGGGAGAAAATTTTCGCGAATGCTCGAGATAGAGCATTTCGCGAATAATATTTTCGCGAATCAGCGCTATTGCCCTATCTTTGTCAACAAAAAACAAGACATTCACGGGTAATATTTTCGCGAATAGCCTGTAATTTGCGAAATTCGTGAAAATTTTCTCCCGCGAAAATTTCCCGCTATACGGTATTAATTTTAACAAATAATTACATTTTACTTATTTACAACCATCAAAGTTAGACCTTACTTCTTCACAAATTCACAAATTTTTTAATTACTGTAAAGATTTTTTTACAACTATAATACAAAATTTTATGAAAGTGGTGGTAACAATACAATTTTAGTCCAGGGTGTATGTTTAAAAATGTGAAATGATAGTTCAAGACTGAATAAGTGCTGTAAAGATGCATGACTTATAGTGCGTTTACACTAGTAACTTCAGAACTGTGTCAGACTGGTGTAGTTTTATTATTAAAGGTTGATAGTACAACAACTGGCACTTCCCAAGTACTAGCTACTCTATTCTTTAAAAATAAAATTAAACTAGTCTGGCTCGGTTCTAAAGTTGCTAGTGTAAACGCACTATTAATCAATTAATAATAACAATTACAGCAGTGGTGCACTGAAGAGAGCTATAATAATTAATTTTATGTGACGGTTATGCGGCCTATAATAATTATTTTCTACTACAATTATTTTTTAGCACCGGCTCCCAATCAATCGGGGCATCATAAAGTGTTGCGGGAAAGCTTCGCAGAGCTGATAATGTAGCGCAGATCCCGGTGGAGAAATTGCGAGAAAAAATCCAGGCAGTCAGTGGATTCTGTGATTGTGCGCTAAAAGTCACGTGCACGATGCGGTCGTCATTGTTTGGCTTCTGATTGCACTAGCAAGTACTAGTGTCTGACTTGTGTCTTCCTATTGTGCGGATCAGGTGAGAAATCTATCATGATTGTACTTCCTACACGTGCGTGTAGTACAACTGCTCTGACAAATCGAGTCAATCTGAGATGATGCGTTTACCGTACACTAGGTGTGGCGTCGCCCGCCGCACAAGGCATCCATTGTACTAATGCGGCTGGACCTGGCTGTAGTGGTTCAGCTCGTCATTGCATCCATCGTGCAAGGTTTGTATCAATAAACATGTTACATATGATACACACTGCGGCATAACTGCTGAGAATCGCCATCTGTTTTTTTATGGCACACCCTCTTCCATACACAATACAGCACTGAACGAAGGCGATGTTCAACTCAAAGATTTTGAAGTCACACATGTAGATGGTGATAACCCTCCATTTGATGGGGTTTTGCAGGTAAGATTTTTTGTACATTAGCAGCAAAATTTGATTTACACCATGTCCGGTTTTCATCATGGTATGTTTGTGTACATGTGCAGGTATACTACCAAGGCAAATGGAACACTGTGTGCTATGATGAAAGTAGCGAAGCTACTGCTACTGTTGTTTGCCGACAACTTGGATACATCAACTATAATACCTAGTATGGTGTTTGTGTATGTGGAACTACAGTATATAGACCCTCTGTAATTCCAACACCTTGGTACCTGGAAAACTGTTCAGATTAGTGATTTTGCTCTGACTAGTGATAACATGTAGATAGCAAACAATGCTAATTATATTCATAGTATATATAATGAGATTCACAAGCCTGTAATGATATTCACAACCGAGTTTGCCCATTCAGGTTCTGACTGGTGAGGTTAGGATTAGCGAGGGTCACTGTATACAGCTTTGCAACATTTTTGTATTTGAATAGTCATGAACGTATTATAATTATAGTCAAATACTCTATTATCAAAATATGTAGTAACCATACATAAACAAATTATGTTCGGAAAATGCATAATTTTTTACTTGTGGACTGTTAAAAATAGCCAAATACTACTGACCTTGATTGTTGTGAAGTTACTTTTTTCTGTAGCGATCCCAGCGATAGCTATGACAGTTCATTGTCTGTGATTAATGGTATCAACTGTCCTGTTGTGATGACTCCCACTGAAGCTGAGATACTTTTTATACTGCGATGTAAAGTTGGTGAAGTTGTACCGAGTGGAGGATGTGACAGATTATCAGTAACATGTGGTAAGTATAATGCATGTAAGCTGGCAAGTATATAGAGTGCTATAGATTATTATACATCAATTGCATGCAAAAACATTTAAGGGAAGCTCTTCTAACAATCATTCGGAATGTTGATTTCCTGAATTGCATCAGGAGCCCATAACGAGAAGGAGCCTCTAACGTTCAATGGGCCTGCTTTCTGAACTGTATTACCAATGTAGTATGGGACATAATGGGAGGCATTGACTACCTCCCATACGAACCTAGCCTCGTACCCAGGCTCTCGATGTGGTCAGCAAAAAGAGAGCCTGGTACTCATTGCAGGCAAATGTGCCAGATTTGAACAGCACAGGAGAATAATCAAAAGACACCTCCCTCGCCACGCCTTTATAAATTTATGCATTAATGCGAACAACGCTGGAAATATTTTTCGGATCCAACCACGCTCAGGCAAGCTGCTGAATTTACTTGGCCGACACATTATGAGCAATATTATTATGAGCAATTATGAGCAAATTATGAGCAATTGGAGATCTGTCTAGACATAGAACACTTGCTTTGTCGAAATCAGACCAAAATCGAGAATATTTGCTGGCTGTGGCGTTCGATATGGCTCTTAACAGTACAATGCATTAGCCGGCCTATAACACTGCTGCATCTGTTTTTTTTTCAAAACTAACAATGAGTGTCCTGATATAAGCAAGAGTGCACGAACATCAACAGTAGTTTGCTGTGGTATATGTTGTAACCATCAGATGGTTACAATTCGCGCATGCGCATGCATTGCGTACCAGGCTCTCTTTTTGCTGCCCACGCCAAGAGCCTGGGTACGAGGCTAATACAAACCATACTCCATGGGTTTTACAAGCCCATTAGACACTCCTTCTCATTATGGGCTTCTGATTGCATGTATTAGTCATTACAACTTATACATGTATAGTGTCACAGAACTTATACACATGATTGTTTGAACACATGTGCATTTTAAATGCAGACAAAACCAAGTATTTCTACAATGGTCAAGTTCGTATACATCATAGAAATGATTATGACAGCAGTGTTGCGTTGTTGGAGATTAACTTGGAAGAGGACTGGAGGCCGATATGCATATCCACTGCTGATGGCATGAGTAAGTCGGTTGCTGACTCTGCTTGTCGTCAAATGGGATACACACAAGCCAATTCAAGCAATCCTTCAAAAAAATTGTAAATCTTTATTTCCTTGCATGGTTTAGTACGTTGTTATATTTTTCTATTAGCAATAAGAGATCATGGAAAGTTGATATTAATTCACGCTGCAATTATAGCTTTAGTCCTTGCTTCACAGACTGTATCAATCACTATACAGCTGTGGATAACTGTGCAGATAATGATGAAAATATGTATGACCTTCATTGCTGTGAGTGCAATAGTTACATGTGATGGCTGGTGACGGCTAAGTGTTTTTTATAATCTTTTAGTTTTTGATAAATATTTTCAAGTGTTGTCCAGTTCTGGTACTGAAAAATTATGTCGATATTCGTCAGGTTAGTCTCATAATCATGCAAAAAATTCGTGTTATCAAAGCTAATGTAAAATACATGTCTTACTCTTGCAGAATCTATTGATGTTCGATTCTATTCTGTTACTGGAGCGTTATCATTTGTAGTATTTGTATTATCGATTGTGGTTTTTGTTCAGTGCTTTCGACATCGATGTCGTCGTCGACCTCCTGCAGCAGCTGGTGATAACCCAGCACCACAGCCTAACATAGTGGTACGATGGTGGAAAGACAGGGGTGGAGGCTATGGAGGTGTACATGAGCAGAGAGAAGATTGAAACACTACCATTGCTCATACAACTTTTTACTATTAATTTTACTGTCTTACTGTTTGCATACAATGTTTAATAATGACCTTAATAATAACTCCAGATCTTAATAATAACTCCAGATCTTAAGTTTACATTTGTAACCGCAATACACGCACTGTACTGTTCACTCGGTTCTGTTACTTTTTAGACCACGCCTACTTCTGCAATTCATTCTAGTTGGACGAAATTCTTAGGCCTAGCTGTAACAGCACTATAAGCAGGTCTGCAATCTCACTTTACTGCTGGACAGCTACTGTGCCCAGTATATAATTGAATCGAGCTAGCTGCAGGTTAGTCGGGCGGATAGCTACGTACTTATTGCTTAGGCTCCTTTGTATCACTGCAGCACGTATACCCCGGGCGAGCTCAGTGAGCTAGCTGACTGTTCTTACTCGTTAGCCAAATAAGGCAGCACTCATATAGACAGCTATATATCATGATTGTGGAGCTACTATATTATATACTACTGTGCAGCATCATCTCAACGTCCATTTTACAAAGTAATATAGAAATCACTTGATCTGTCACACCAGTACGACCTCACATGACTATGGTTATTATCGTCTCTGAACTCTTGTCCTTTGCAGCATCCACAGCAGACCGTGGTGATCCTAATGAGGGCAGAATTGAGCTGGTTTCCAATGGCGGAAACAGTAGTCAAGGAGTTCTCACGGTAACTATACATTCAGGTTATGTCTCTCATTCATGCATACATTCAGGTGTATACACAGGGCAAGTGGAATGTTGTGTGTTACGAAGACCTTGCTGGTAACCATGTGACAAATAATGAAGCAGCTAGTGCAGCATGCAAGCAACTGGGATACAATACATATTATCGATATAGCACAGCAACTATGTTAGGGTAAGAACTATATTAGGGTAAAGTAAGAATATGCACACAATAACTATACAAGCAAGAATCAGACTATATTGAGCATACATTTTGTTTTCGCTGTTGAAGCAAAGTTTTGTCATTCGTCAGATCAGCTGGTTAATTATGTATAGAAAAATTGATTGGTAACTTTCAGTTTACAAGTGATTTAATTTGTCTTGTGACATTTTGATGGCTGTAGAATAATTGAAGTACAACCACAATAGGCATATTTTTGCTAGTTCTGCTAACTATGATTTAATGACTGTGATAATATTATTATAGTATATTGCATAAATGGGTATTAGAATGTGGCCGTATTATGTGTCGCAAAATACATGGCTAGCATGGTTTTAGGGGCAGCACTGCTGGCTGTATAATATGCATTACCGGATTACAGCATAGTCTACTATAATTATACTTTTGTATGGTGAACGCTCCTCTTCTGGTTGTAATAGAAAGGTGACTGGCTGAATTCAGGAGAGCCACTGGCTTGCAGGTTTGGCTTACTTTAATTTCCATGCCTTATGAGGAATTTAGTTTACACACTGAATCATAACTCAGGAGTTGTTCCACATTCACCACCTGCAACTCGAGACTGTAGTCCAATGGTAGAACTTAGCTAAACAAACAAGTGAATAATCATGAAAAGGAATTCAACTAGACCATTACGAAAAATAGGCGGGGTTTTGACTGAAAGTGGGGGTGGTGTTCAAAAATTCCATTTTACTGAAAATCTCCTTCTCCAATCCTAGATCCGCCACTGCATAGCCCTAATAAAAAATATGCTTGTGTTTGTATTAATATAGATTCAAGCATGAAAATATTTCTTCTACTGCAATCAATGGAATACGTTGTCCTACTGTAAGGAACCATGAGATTGAAGGAGAAGTGTTTCTGATGCGATGTGATAGCTCTGATCAGCTGATCAATTCTTCTTTGTGTAATGAATTAGTGGCAATAATGTGTGGTTAGTACAACCAATTACAGTATCAGGAGCCTATAAGAGAAGGAGCATGTAACATTGATGGGCCTATATTGTCCTCTTAACTATAAATATACCAAAATTAGTTAATGTCTTAGCTATATAGTCGGTATCAAACAATATAGTGATATCGATGAGAGTTATAGGTCACAAACATGAACTATTATTTTAGTATTGTTAAGTGGACAGGCCCAATGAGAGTATATAGCATGTTCCTTCTCGTTATGGGCTTCTGATTGTGCTCATGTGATATTATTATTGTGCAGATTTCAACAAACAGAAGCCATACAGTGGGAAAGTACGTACCTATGCAGCTGATTCTAAAATCCCAGCAATACTTCAAATCTATTTCAATGATCAATGGAGACCAGTATGTGGAGACCTTTCTCCAACAGTAGCTACCTCTGCGTGTCGACAGATGGGATACACTGATGTCAGTAAATTTGCTCATTACCCATCAAAGTAATTATTATTGTGATCATGCATGCGTTTCTGTAACGTATTTATGATTTGTAGGAATTATGATGATTCATGGCAAGTTAATGATGTTCTTGGAGATACTGCAACCTCTTATCCTTGTTTCACTGACAACCTTGAATCTGATCCAGAATACGTAAATCAGTGCGAAACTTATTGTTGTCCGGATGGTGGTTGTAATTGTGCTCAGTATGAACTGATATGTTGTAAGTTGAACAATATTACTTATAATTATTATAACTATGTCTGTGCATGCATGATACATGCATTCTATGTACATGCATGCATGGGGAAAATTGCTAATAATTTATCATACGTGTGGATTAAACTTTATAAGCTCTCTATTTTGTATAAAGATTTTAACAAGAGCAATCAGTTAATACACAGCTCTGGAAGTCAAGTCCTATGTCCCTATCCAGCAGGAGGTAGAACTATATAACATCAATAGATTAGTCCTAACGTAATTTGAAACCGAATAATTATTATTTTTGCTTTGTTGCAGGTTTATGTACTCAGAACGTTGAATCTATTTCAGTATTTGTCGGAGTTCTATCACTTGAGACGGTGATCGTGGTGATCTTGGTGACTGTAGTGACCGTACTGTGCTGTAAAAAACGTCGTCCTAAAAATGGTCCTCCTCAGCCTAACATGGTGGTACAATGGTGGCGAAGGAACTATGGTGCTGTTGCACAGAGTGACGATTGATAGACATGATGCAACAATACAGCTGCAGCTCAGACTGTCCAGAAATATTATTGAATGTTATGTGTTTAGGTGTCGTTTCGGTCTACCTCATGGTTGCATGGATACTGGCTCTTTTAATTGTGTACCAAATTATTTTGTGCATGGTTGCTTCGAACAGGCTCTTTTAATTTCCACTCTAGCGGATATATGCACGATGTGTGATCACGCCCACAAACACGTTCACCACATACTACCCCTAGCTGCTGTTCAGTCTTCCTCACGCGCGGGCTCTGTGCTAGTGCTGCGTTATACCAGTATAGGATCGCGATCGAGCTCATTGCAGGTTTCAGGTGAGCCTAGCTAGGCTCAGTAGCTCAGGTGATCATTTACACTGCCATGACTACCTCTCACGATCGCCGACGGTCACCAATCAATGGTTGTGAGGTTACCTCCACATTCACCGTGCTGCAGGCCGGCAGTCATGATGATGTCGAGAGTTCTCGTCCTGCAGCTACTGATTTGTATCATCATCTCTCTTTCTGCAGTGCAAGGTATGTAAGACACAAAAAGCTATAATAAATCAACTAGCTTGTGTTGTACTAGTCTGGTTTATAATTTATACTACTACTAATACTACTAATAATTGATTTTTTGAAGTAGCTAAAACTTGTTGCTAGCAATTTAATTTTTTCTTAGTTGCCGGGAACTCTCTAAAAGTACATTATGCATGATGCCTTCATGCATGACTGACTTTGTTGTCTGTATCATTGCAGCACAGTTTGATAACGTCTATGAAGGTGACGCTCGTCTAGTAAATGGTACTACAGCTTCTGAAGGCATTCTGCAAGTAAGAAATCAGTGGATGGTGTGAATATACAGTAATTTCGACCTTTTTCTTTCTTCTTTGAGCTATATATTGCTACTGTTCATTCATTGATTTATCTTGTATAACTATAAGCTGTTGTACGTATGTATCTTTGTTCTACAGGTATATCTTTATGGTAGTTGGAACTATGTGTGCCAAATGACTACTGCACAGACAGCATTCACAGCATGTAAACAATTAGGATATACCAACTTTACTAAATACACTGAAACTATAAAGTGAGTCATCAAAAAAAATTATTTTTGGGTTAGTTCACTCTCGGAATACATGTGTGCTGGTTATAGTTCTTGCTTCTGTCAATTGCTCTAATTAACACATATCTGCTCTTTAGTCCACAAGTTAACTCATCGGTAATAATGGGCATCAATTGTCCTCCAGTATGGGACTTGGAGGACGAGGGAGAAGTGTTTCTGCAGCGTTGTCAGGTCGGACCAGTTCAAGAGTATGATCCTACTGCGTGTACTGGTGTTGTGAGAATACAATGTGGTGAGTGTGGGTGTGGTATACTATAGCTAGCTAGCTGCAGTACTCAGGGCTGCTGCTGTTAATAGGCCTCAATTTTACACTATATGCACACATAAATTAACACACACGCACTGACACACACACACACACACACACACACACACACACACACACACACACACACACACACACACATGCACATGCACAAGTGTCTTCCCATTGGAGTGAAACTTAGCACAAGTGACAAATGAAAAGAATAGCATGGGCAGGCAGTCATTGGTAATAGATTTCACATTGTTTGCACAGCTAGAATTGTGTTGTTATAGTGGTTTATCTTACTAATGGTAATGTGGAATGGAATGGACCACTGACCAACCAAATTTGACCGGAAATGAGAAAAGGACACTTGTGTTGACTAGTACAGTGCTGTACACACAAAGAGAGAAGGTTGCTAGAGGTCATGGATAAGGATACATGCTTAGCTTGTGACAACATTATGGGCTGTACTAACTGTAGAAATGAATCAGTCTATTCTCAGTGATCTACCGTATAGCCGGTTTTTTTCGCTGGCCAAATATTTCGTTAGCCAAATTTTGGCTGGGTCTAATTTTCGTCACAGAGCCACGTCACAAAACATTTTAAATAGGCAAAAAGAATTTTTCGAAATCTAATTTTCGACCCGCACCAGCCGTTCGAAAATTAAATCTACATGAAAATAACCGGCTATACGGTATAAAGCAGTTTACTACCAGATAATTTAAATCACACATTGTTTTAACCCTCTGATAACTCTATTCAATGTAGATAATACACTAGCTCCTTACGATGGTCAGGTTCGTACAGTTAATGATAAAGGACTCACGGCTTCATTGCTGGAGATCTATTTTGAAGGACAATGGAGACCACTGTGTATCAGCAAGAATCAGATGAGTGACTTTATTGCTAATAGTGCTTGTCGTCAATTAGGATTCACGAGCTCCAGACAGTATAATGCTTTAGAGTGAGTTGGCTAGTTTTGATAGTTGTTATTAAATTTTGGTAATATTTACAGTTGTCTGTGGGCACATGTTCTGTATCATTTATTTGTGTTTTTTTCCCTGTATAGTAATCCTAACAGCATGTCTTCATGGAGGGTTAGTCTATTGTCTGATAGTAGATGTAGCAGTAATGGTCGACATGATCCTCATCCATCATATGCCTGCTTCACTAACTGTATGGATCCATCGGTCGGTTATTCAGGAGTAGATGATTGCGATGAGGACTACAGTCAGTATGAGCTGTTGTGCCGTAAGTATACATGTACTATATCATGTAGTTACACCCATTAGAGGACAGAATTAGGTGGAATGACCCGTAGTAAGATGGCGCAATTGGATGCTAGCCATGCCAGCATGAAAACTGCTAATAGATATTATGGTTAAAACTGTTATTTTAACTGGTTGCCAGTTTATAGCAAGCTGTATCTTCCAAGATTAAGCTACAGATTTAAAGATATTTTGGCATTTGGCACCATGCGAGTTCGGCTTCACTAAGTAAAAGACAAATTCCTATTCAATTTGTATCAATTGTACAGCAAATATAGCTCCCATTGTAGATTTTCACATACTTCTGTTCTCTGATGGGCGTAACTATAATGGATGAAATGATACAGTGACGATTGCACTAGTACACACTCGCTGTCTCTACCTCAGATTAGTTAAGTATATAGACTAGTAAGAGAAACATTGTAGCAGACTAGAAGAATGACCTTGTAATATTGCCAAAAATGCCCAGTTACAGAGATTAAATTTTGTTCCAGTATCTTGCAGCTAAACACTCATGTCTCACTTTTACCACTATGTCAATTAATTGTGACGTCACATAAGGTATCTAAAATTATTTTCTCTTAAAGAATAGTACTATTTGTGTCTTTGGTTTAGCAAGGATCTTATTATTGTTGTCCTCTTTCTCTAGAATTCAACAAGACTGAGGAGTCTCTGTACAGTGCTGGTAATCCACTTGCTTGTGTCGGCTTTCAAAAACGTAAACAAAATACTAGTGCAACACGTAATTTTGCATTATAATGTTAAAGTTTGTCACTTCTCAAATTTTGGGTTGTTTGTCACCGGCTTGCATATAATGAATATAGAAGTGAAAGTGTAGAGTGTCCCCTAATGTGTTCAGTCTCTGATCATCCTCCATCGTGTGAATAAAGACAACAGTGACTGAACACATTAGTGCATGAAGGTGACACTCTACACTTTCACTTCATCATTGTAAAAATAGCTGTCAAAAAAACGTTAACATTATAACAATTGTGTTGCTTAATTTTATGAACATTGTGACGCTATCTGTGATTTTCTTGTACAGCACAGTTGGATATAGCTTTCTACTCTGTGCTTGGTATGCTACTGGTGATGTCTAAGATCACGATGACACTCGGGATCATGGTGATAGTGTTGTGCTGTGTGCTTCATCGTCACCAGCGTCGCTCACGGATTCGGCGACTTAATGATAAAGCTTCCACTGCTGATGCTGCTGTTGATTATGGAGCTACTGAGAAACAGAGACTGAACTGATTATACAACTGCTGCAATAAACAATTTCAGATTGCTATAATCATAGATATAATTATTAATAATTTTGATGTCGTCATCATTATGGTCCGTGCACGTTCGTTCGTCAAAAAATAACACAGAGGCGTGGTTCTTGGCGTGTTTTGTTATCTACTCGATCGATCGAGTCAGTTTATCACAGCCAGCTGGTGAGTATAAATAGATGTACATGAGATATAAAATGACTTTCTAACACTATTTTAGTTGCATGCGGCGAATAGGCGATCCTGCGCGGAAGAATGCGGTGGTCTAGTCTGCTTTGTTTAGTTCATATTGTTTTTATTGTACAAGGTCAGCACTATATAGTGTTGTTTCTGTCATAAATTATGCATACTGTACATCTTTAGGACAAATGGAAGGTGATGTTCGTCTTATGGATGATGGTGCCCCGACATTTGAAGGAGTACTGCAGGCAAGCTTGTAGTATAGCGCTTGAATAATGTTAAAGCATTGGTGTTATAATACAAAATTGATTTATAGGTATACACACAAAATAAATGGAACATTGTGTGCAACAATCGAGGATATACAAATGATGATAGAGGTGCTGCAGCTGCTTGTCGACAACTTGGATATGCAACATATTTGGAATGGGGCTCAGCAATGTCACTTAGGTAAGCTAGCTTACATGTGTACGACACTTTATATTACCGTATAGCGGGAAATTTTCGCGGGAGAATATTTTCGCGAATTACAGGCTATTCATGAAAATGTTATCCACGAATTTCTTGTTTTTGTTGACATAGATAGGGCAATAGCGCTGATTCGTGAAAATATTATTCGCGAAATGCTGTATCTCATGCTTTCACGAAAAGTTTCTATTATGGTACATATAATCAACAATACCATTACTGACTAGCATAGAACTTAGTTGATCTCTGACACAAGCAACTAACATTGGCTAGATCAAGACCGTTAGGCACGATAGCCATTGGACCAGGATCATTGCTCATAGTGACATATCGCCTATTGTTTGAGCAATGGCTGCTTATCGAGACACCATTGTTAAAGTGGCTATACGTACCTAGACAACCAGACATTATAGTAAGTTATCAAAATGACGCTAGACCAGAGGATACCTGAAGCACTTGCAGGCAACAGTTCCTGTATTACTTTGCTCTTTTGACTTGAGCCGTTATCGTGCAGAATGCATTTAACCATTAAAATTGACAGTAGGTATCATTTGTCCCATGAGTGCGGTATATACTATTGCATTACTGTCAGATAGATGGTTTCCCAATTCCTCTCCTTTCACATATATAATATGACCATAATTATAGTTACACTGTTGATATTATTATGCCTCAGTGGTGGAGCCTCGGAGCATACATTAGTCGTGTTGTGTATGTATCTGTCGGTCTGTCTGTTGGCAGGATTTCTCGTCGCTGGCTGAAACTAAGCACTGAAGCGTGCAACACAAGCTAAAGTCGATATTTGCTTGAAAATCATTTTGGTTATAAGGCTGTATTCGTGAGTTACCGCGTCACCTGGTTCAGTTTTGTAGCACGCGCTGAAAGTATAAGCTCTGAAAAGTTAAGCCTACCAATTTTGCAAGAATATACCCGAGTTGCTACACCTATGAACAGCCAAGTTTTTACTGGTTTGTTATTTATGAAATCTGCATTGGAGGTCGAGTATTGACCTATCCTCTCTTCATATTTCGTTTCATCCTATTGACCAATCACAGATTTTAGACTATTTTTATCCTCAGGTTTGATGTAGACAGTAGTGGAAATAATTACCAGCAAACAGCAATTAATGGTATCCGTTGTCCAAACGTAATCAATTTGGTGACCGAGGCAGAGGTGTTCTTATTGCGTTGTGATATGACACCTTTGATTGATTCTTCAACTTGTGATCCACAGACTATTGTGGGAGTAATATGTGGTCAGTGCATGCATGCAGTCATAATTTAATAGTGACATTATACAGTACTACAGTAACAATAATAGTGATTGTATATACACAAACACTATAATCACTATAGTACTATAGCTGGTCTACCTCCATAACATGCCATGCATTTCTTAATCTACATCATAACAACAGTTACTCATTAACCACGATTTGTGGCAGTCCCGGATATATTATAGAGGACCTGTATAATCTCTGAATTCTATCCGGGACTGCCACATTTATATTTATAATATCAGTGAAAATTAATGATAATGAATATTAATTAGCATCAGCACCCAACCTTAAATCTTAGATAAGCCTTTCTGGATTATACTACAGAACTGTTCATGTTTAACGTCACCTCATCTTGCGAGATGAGCGTGGAGGACACATACGAGAGTGTGTGCGACAGTTGTGACTTTCATGAGAGCATATTAAGGCGCACACAAGCACTGCGGAGTGTAACATGAGGCCACACATATCACGCACTCGTACCCGTGTGTTTATGGGAATTTGTTAATTGCTCAACAATGCTTGACTTAGAGAAGAAGCTAAAGCGCTTGTGATATTATGGCGAAAGAGTGATGGCTCTCGTGTCAATCGTATGACCTGTTCTCCTGTTCGGTATAGAGTTCTCACGGGCAAGTAACTCTTCTCTTGAATCACTTGAAGGCGGCCCGTGAGACAGGGTGATGTTACTTGTGAACGGTACTGTAACTAATGCATACCTATACTCATGCAGGCATGCATATTGCTTATAGCATGCATGCATATAATACTTTTTATGTACATATTTCTGCATACAGATACCAGCATCAAAAATTATTACGATGGGCAGGTCCGATTGCAAAATTCCATGCAATATGACAGTAACCATGAGCAGAGTGATGCACATCTGTTAGAGATTTACCTAGATCAGGACTGGAGACCTGTATGTGTCAACTCTGGTGATGTGAACAAGGTTTTTGCTGACTCTACTTGTCGTCAAATGGGATACACAAGTGCTGAATCTTTTCGTCCTTCCTCTTCAAAGTATGCATTTTGTTGTGTTTTTGTATGTTTTGCATGAGCTAAGTGAACTATTCTATATAGAGTCCAGGGAACGCGCGTTTAATTAAACGTACATATGTGTTCACTCAGTCTCACAATTGTGGCACGCCCACTTACCGGAATGTTCTAATCGGCGATGTTGCTAATACGAATACATGGCCATAGCACGCGACAGGAGACTTTCTCGACTTTGCAGGCATCTTTTAAAGAAGAAATATTCAACAACCAAGCTGTTGAGAGCTATTCCATGACAATCTTCGAGCAGTAAGGCAGTAAACAGCCGCGTTTTTGTACGAACACATTATGACGAAGCCAAATACTTAACTCTCCGACGCCTACGCGCCCATGCAGGGTAAAGAGTCGTTTGTTTCTAAATCATTCTAAATCATTCTAATGTTGTTTTTGTTGTTTATTCCTAGAACAAATGAAAAATCATGGAAAATTGATATTCAGCCAGTCTGCAGTGCAGCAGAAGGTGTCCTGGTATCATATCCATGTTTGACAGACTGCATGAACCATTCATCGTACACATCACAGGATAGTTGTGAAGAACCTGAGATGCATTTTATTGAGCTCACCTGTCGTAAGTATAATAATGTTACATGCTCTTTAGGTAGTTGTGCTTTCTCGAGAGAGTGCATGCAGTGCATGTCTCTATAATAGAAAGCACAGACATTTTGCAGAAAGTACGTGTAGTCACAAAAAGTGCATGGCTGAGATTTTGTGTTGCCTGTGCAGTTTAAAAATTGCCACGAAGCAAAATTTACTCTTTTATCACTGCATTTGTGTTCATGAATAGAAGTCGGTGAATGCTTGTGTCACACATTGCTTGGAGTCTTGTTGCTTATAGATGTTTCAGTACTATCAGTCATGGCACTTGCTAGTCGGCTATACTGTGCCAACTTGCCTAGGAACCTGAACTAATTCTCAATGGATTGTAATACATGCACCATGCATGTGAGAGATTCCTAAAAGCACTTTGCTTTTTAAAGAAAGCACACTATAAGCACGTGCTATTTCCTAAAAAGTGTGGAACAAAAGCAAAAGTTAATTCACACAAATCTTTATACTTTCTACAGAATTCAGTAATCCTGAGAAGGTGTTTAGGAGTTCTGGGAACCAGTTTATATGTCCAATAATAAATGTTGCAGGTATTTCCCATAACTGAATTTCACATCATTCACTGCATGCACATAATAACCATTAAGTATAAAAGCACTGTATGAATTCTTTCCATGTTTATAATAATTACGTGAAGGATGTGAACATCTTTGACAATTTATCAAAAGATACTGCAGTGTTTTATCATTACCAGGTACAAACTTGGTTCACTGCATTAACGACATTTTCCCCTGCCATAAACACAAATTGGCTCACTTATACATTTAAAGTGTTGTTTACCATACATTCACAAGTACATCAATTTTAATTCTATCTTTGCAGCATCAAATGTGACTGCACCAGCATCAGCTGTGATTGATATTCGTATATTCTACTCTGTTACTGGAGTGCTAGTATTGATATCAATGATATTGCTGGTCATAGTTATCGTCCAATGCTGTCGAAAACGCAAAGCAGTTGAAGATGATAATAATCCAGCACAGCCTAACCGAATGTTTCAATGGTTGAGAGGACGTAGAGCTAACTATGGAGCTGTAGCAGAGAGAGACAATTGAAATACGCACATCATCAAACAACGACTATTTCTTTTTTAATGACTGTTTGTGCATAATTGTATACCATTATAGTTTTGTTACACATGATCCCATGACCAGCAATATGCTTTCAAATTTCATGAATATTAATTACTCTCTGAATTTTTACCATAAAATTATGGCTCTCAATCTCACTAGGGAGCATTTATTTCTTGTCTCGTTAGTATTGTTCAAGGTGAGCTTAAGCTTACTCATAGGTTTACTTAAACTATACACCATAATCATTATTTGTACAATTATAGTTGCTGCACGACACCAGGACTATGAGAGCAGTGTCCATCTGGTGTTTGATGGTATTCATGAGTCTGAGGGAGTCTTGCAAGTGCCTTTTTATTATTGCAGGTTGCATAACCGAATTTTGCTGATGTGTTTTATACACTCTTGCTTGAGTGATTGCCGTAAATTCAAAAATAAAATCCCTCCTCGAATAGAAACCTCTCATTGATCGATGCTCGGTATCTCATGAGTACATGAGATACCTAGGCCTGTAATGGTTTGAGAATGTACTTATTAAGTACGTAGACAACCTTATTACTAGGAAATAGACACCCCAGCATTATTCATGGGCTTCTCTCTATATGTCCTTGGTGCCACCCAGGCTGAACCAATAGTGAATTCTTGTACAGAATGACTGAAGTGACGGAGTTTCTTTGATCAAGAAAAAGGTTAATAATATTGGAATGTGCAAAATTTATTCATCATTAATGATTATTGTACTGGGATTTAATCTAGAATTACACTAAAGCAACAGCAAGTCAATACTGTTTGAACAAGATCATCCTACAGATTAGAGAAAGGGGTTCGTTATATCAGCACAGCCAAAAAACGATGACGATGTATCAAAAGTTACGTATACTGCAGTGTTTTATCATTATCGGGTGGAAACTTGGTTCACTGCATTTGTGCCATTGTCCCCAGCCATTACTAATTAGCTCTCTTGTACATTTTACATTTTTGTTTAACATGCATTCACAAGCATAATTATTGTTATTTACCTTTGCAGCACCAGCAGTGATTGATATTCGTGTATTCTACTCTGTTACTGGAGTGCTAGTATTGGTACGTATCACTATTCTCAATGATATTGCTGGTCATAGTTATCATCCAATGCTGTCGACGACGCAAAGCAGCTGAAGACGATAATAATACAGCACAGCCTAACAGAATGTTTCAATGGTTGAGAGGACCTAGAACTAACTACGGACCTGTAGCAGAGAGACAATTGAAACGCAGCACATCATTAAACAATGACTGTTTATTTTAATGACTGTTTGTGCATAATTGTATACCATTATAGTTTTGTAATATCCCATGGCCAGAATATATGCTTTCAAATTTCATGAATATTAACTCAGAATTTTTAATGTAAAATTATGCCACTCGCTCGCTCGGTCTCGTTAGTGAGCATTTTGCATGTCGACGTCGACGTCACTCATAATTAAAGCAAGAATCCTGCTTCTGGTAAGCTTACGTACCTTACTACACGTATATGGAGACCACTAAATGTTTGGTCATACCCGTTATTACAGCAACGCACTTAATATGC
This sequence comes from Haliclona indistincta, assembly GCA_964017065.1. Lineage (NCBI taxonomy): Eukaryota > Metazoa > Porifera > Demospongiae > Haplosclerida > Chalinidae > Haliclona > Haliclona indistincta. Next base: position 307,866 of record OZ024786.1, on the reverse strand, counting down.
TGCCTGGCACAGGCAGCACAGCTGAAATATCGCGTAGAACACTTCGTGTAACTTCCAAATTAAGTTATAGAATTACGGAATTAGATCTACCTTATTTACGGAATTACCCCCGTTTACCTTAGGCGTGGTTGCTTTGCGAGTATTGCTCGAGGTTTTGCTGCTTGATTAGCTCCCGCCCGGCTATCTGACGTCCTCACACTGTTAGTTGCATCGGTTCAGAGGGGAAGAATGCAGTGTTCTATTTTGTTGTTTTTTGTTCATATTGTCCTAATTGTACAAGGTCAGTGTCATGCATTAACTCTTCACACAATAAGGACACCAGTGATGTTTCTATCCTAATAATATAACTTATGATGCGTACTGTAAATTAGGACAAAAGGAAGGTGATGTTCGTCTGATGGACAATGGTGGTGCAACATTTCAAGGAGTTCTGCAGGCAAGCTTAGAACAATGTTAAAGCCTCAGCATGACAAACAAAATTTGATTCATACATGCAGGTATACACACAAGGTGAATGGAACATTGTGTGCAACAATCGAGGAGATACAAATGATGATAGAGGTGCTGCAGCTGCTTGCCGACAACTTGGACATGCAACATATTCAAAATGGGGCTCAGCAATGTCACTTGGGTAAGTTAGCTTACATGTTTGTATAAATGTCAGCAGCAATAAAGTATTCTAGAATTCTAAAAATTACCGTTGAGACTAAATTGGTGTAGCATTTGGTTTATTTTGTGTGTGTCATCAGAACACGGCTGTTTAAGTGATCAAATGTATTTTACCTGCAGTATTAGCATTGCCGATCGGCAATGATATGTAGGGATAACGGTAAATTGAGATGGCGGCTACCCTTGTGTGGAAATGAGTTATCGCACATATCTCATACTATAGTAGCCATGCATGCATGTAGTAAGTTTAACTGTTGATATAAAAGTAAAATCTGCAATTCTGGGCATAAGCGCCTAAGGTGCATAACTTAATGTCATGAGCCATGTCAATGTCACATACTACACGGCCTGCACGATATATTGTTCTCGTATAGTCGTATTTTGTTTTCATCTTTCATCATACTGACCAACCACAACTTTTGAAGTATTATTGTCCTCAGGTATGATGTAAACAGTACTGGAAAAAATTACCAGCCAACAGCAATTAATGGTATCCGTTGTCCAAACGTAATCAATTTGGTGACTGAGGCAGAGCTATTCTTACTGCGTTGTGATGTAGGACATGTGATTAATTCTTCAACTTGTGATCCGAAGACTATTGTGGGAATAAAATGTGGTCAGTGCATGCATGCAGCTATTATAATACAATCACCTACATGTTATTATAATTATTACTTTAGCTATAACCTACCTATAGCTCCATATGAAATAATAGAGCATTTCACAGTAAAAATACTCATTAACCAAGATATTATTTATGTTATCAATAATTTATTATTGATCATGAATTAGCATCAGCATTTCGACCCTAAATCTTAGATACCCTCTATGTAGCATAACGCATGAAGCATACTGAGTATTACTAATGCAAGAATACATTATTGCTTATTATAATGTTAACATGCTAACTTTTTACATGTATGTACGCAATTATTTCTGAATGCAGATACCAGCATCAATAATTATTACAATGGGCAGGTCCGAATACAATCATTCATATCTCAATATGACAGCAACCATGGGCAGAATGATGTATCTCTATTAGAGATCTACTTAAAAGACAACTGGAGACCAATATGTGTCAATTCTAGTGATGCGAACAAGATTTTTGCTGACTCTGCTTGTCGTCAAATGGGATACACAAGTGCCGATACTTATCGTCCATATGTTTCAAAGTATTGTACATTTTGCTAAATCATTTTATTGTTGTTTATTCCTATAAATTATAGAACAAATCAAATATCATGGAATATTGATATTCTGCCAGTCTGCAGTGCAGCAGAAGGTGTTCTGATATCATATCCATGTTTGACAAACTGCATGAACCATTCATCGTACACATCACTGGATAGCTGTGATGACCATGAGATGTATTTTATTGCGCTCACCTGTCGTAAGTATCATTAAAAATGAGAAAGTATAGTACTTTAGGAATAATTTTTATATAGAAAGAATGTCAGGCATTTTGGTAACATTCGAGTCCTAGAAAGTGCAACTTACTGTACTATTTATAGGCACACTGTGTAATAAGTCGAGTCAAAAAGTCAGCTGTTGCTGATCGTACACTGCATGCAATTGAGCCTGAGACGGTCCATGCAATGCAGTCTTCCAGAATAATGTATATGTTCATTTAACTTGTTATTTAGATGGTTTTAGTAATGATACTTGCAAATTAGGTATACTGTACCACTTACTTAGCAATGCATCACAGTCAGACAGTATTCCCAGCTGCATGTGCATTAAAAATGCACCATGTTGGAGATTCATAAAGTGCTATGCTTTTACAAATTCCTAAACAATTTATATGTACATACATATTAATTTTTATAGAATTCAATAAAGCTGATCAGGTGTTTCGGAGTTCTGGGAACCAGTTCATATGTCCGGTTGGCATAAACACAGGTGCAACAATTTTTCCATTATTCATAAGCTATTCTACGAATAGAAAAAAGTTTCCCACTAATCTATGAATTTCACGTCACCACACGCATCGTATTCATTTGCTATAAACATGCATGCCTTCAGCAAATGTATTTTAATCATCTAAAAACACTATAACTTGGAATTATAGTCAACATCAACAAAAACAGTGATAATATTAATGTATCACTATTTTTTTATCATTACCAGCTAGGTACAAACCAGGTTCACTGCATGCTTGCCAGTAGCTTTTAAAGAAGTCAAGTTGTCCCCTACTATAGCCATTGAATGCAACTTAGCTCACTTATACATTTTTACAGCACTGTAAATGTGCTGCTTATAATTATTAGTCAACTAAAGCAGATGCGAGGAGATATTATGTTTAGGAATAATTATAATATCTCTTCAATGAATAATCACCGCATTCTAAAACATAGTTTTATAGACTACTAATAGTGACCTATAATACATGTGCTCTTGCATGCAAACCGACAGTCATATCATATACCTATACCTATTACCATTATGCATTCACATGCATAAACATGCACATTTTAATGAATTTTTATGACTTTTGCAGCTTCAAATACGACAACAATGGCAACGATTGATATTAGTATATTCTACTCTATTACTGGAGTGCTATCACTATTCTCAATGATATTGCTGATAATAGTTATCGTCCAATGCTTTCACCGACGTAAAGCTGATAATCCAGCACAGTCTAACTTTGTGCTACGATGGTGGAGAGGGTATGGAGCTATAAATCAAGAAGAGGGAAATGATTAAAACAACAAGCTGGACTGGTTGTGTTTTTTTTAATGACTGCTGGTTTTGTGATTTTTATGAATGTTTAATTACTCTATACTGTCTAGCTAAATGAGATATGATCTTGTACATTTACCGGTATATCGAATCGTGATGTGCTTTCTGTGACAATTAGCACTCTGTATATTATGTAACATAATTATTTGCAACATAATATAATTATAATTAAGTTATTTCTACACTTATGTACCTGGGTACACTTTTTAGTTATTAATTCAATGTACATGTAAATGGAGCTTGGCAAGGCAAGGAAAACTTAAATTACGGAACATTGCCGGCAAGAGTACTGTATCACTGCATGGCGAAACACTCTGCATGCCGTTCTATAATTATTATAAACTCAGCACAAGCTAGCGATCTCGTCAAGGTATTATTCTATACCATAATAATAGCCAGAGACTAGCGCAAGCTGTATGTTGCATGCACACCGATTCCTTTTACTTTAAATTACGGAAATACCCGATTTTATGAAATTGCCCCGTTTACCTCAGGCGTGGCTGTTTTGCGAGTTTGCTCGAGGTTTTGGTGCTCGATTAGCTCCCGCCCGGCTATCTGACGTCCTCACACTGTTCTAGTTGCATCGGTTCAGAGGGGAAGAATGCAGTGTTCTATTCTGCTATTTTTAGTTCATATTCTAATTGTACAAGGTCAGTGTCATGCAATTCAAAATAAGAACGCTATAGTGATGTACATCTTTAGGACAAAAGGAAGGCGATGTTCGCCTAATGAATAATGGTGTCCCGACGTCTCAAGGAGTTCTCCAGGCAAGCTTAGAACAATGTTAAAGCCTTGGCATGACAAAAAAATTTGATTCATACAGGTATATACACAAGGTAGTTGGAACATTGTGTGCAACAATCGAGGAGATACAAACGATGATAGAGGCGCTGCAGCTGCTTGCCGACAACTTGGACATGCAACCTATTCGAAATGGGGCTCAGCAATATCACTTGGGTAAGTTAGCTAGCTTGCATGTATGATTACATCTCAGCAGCTATATTCCAGAATTCTAAATATTATTACTGTTCTGAAAAATGGTGTAGCATTTGGCTTTGTGTGTGTGTGTGTCATCAAAACATCATAGAGGTTGTTTAACTGATCAGATGTATTTTACCTGCCGTATACTATAGGTAGCAACGCATGTTAGTAATGATTTGAAAGTAGCAGCTGCAAGGCTGGGCATAAGGACGGTGCATAACTCATTAAATTTCATGAGCCCTGTCTATGTCACACCCTTCCTGGCCCCCAAAATTCCATACCTACTGAGACAATGATAACAATTATAGTAAATCAATTAAAGACCAATTTTTAATGAATGATTTTTATTACATAGTACGTCATCTTTCACCAATTGCTCTATTCGAGGGCATTAATGTATTATTGACCACGCGTAGCGTCATCTATAGCAAACGCGCAATGACGCAGACGTACCATTGCGCCGGTCTTTTGCAAGATTCTTCCCTGTATTATTCTCCTTGTTGTGTGATGAAATATATGTCGAGGACGCAAATGGTTATTGACCTGTAGCTAGTTATTAATAATTATTGTTACTTATTACATAGTACGTCATCTTTCACTTATCGGATTGCTCTATTCGAGGGCATTAATGTAGGTTATTGACCGCGCGTAGCGGCTCCTATAGCAACAGACCGTTGCGTCTTTGCGAGTTTGAAAAATTCGCGATGCTATTGCGCTCACAGAGACGAACTATGTAATAAATCATTTATTGCCCTACACAACTCGGGCATTAACCGACATTAATGACCTCGGGAAAGTCGGTTGCCCTCGTACAGTCTCGGGCTGCGCTCTCGACCGTTACTCGGGCAACCGACTTTCCCGAGGTCATTAATGTCGGTTAATGCCCTCGCGTGAGAGCAATAACTAATACCTACAACTTTCTTTTACGTCTCATTGCGCCAGTGCTAGCAAAGTCTAGGATTGTAAGTATGCGGTTTAGTCTACTGAGACACAACCATCGCCTAGGGTTCCTTTTTTGTATCATCTTATCTGTCCATCTTTCGCTTTTATCATTTGTATTGAACAAGTTGGCACCAAAAAATGCCACAAATTCATAATAACTAGGCGCGACTGATCCGGCAAAAACTCTATCGTATTCAAGTTTGCAAAACGGATACTTGGCGTAGAAAATGTTGTAACGAACATGCAACGTGATTTTGGAGTCGAACCGGAGCTTCCTCAGCATTAAATGAGATCTAAAAATTAAGTATAGTCCGCGAAATGTTGATGCACACTTTTGTGCGAAACAGTTTTATAGCCGACTTTGTCGCTTACACGAGAGTTTAGTCGACATAGAAACTATCCATATCAAATTTAGTCTTGTTTTTAGGTTAGACAATTCTCGTATTCTTGGCTGCAGGATTTGTTAAATAACAAAGTAACCTTGTACTCGCACGATGGCCATTGTTTTCGTAGCTGTAGGCGAACAGCAGAGGGCGAACAGCTTGTGAATAGTGGTAACCACACCAGCAATGAATAATTTTACGCGTTAATGAGCGTAAAATTGATTGAAGGTCAATATTATTGTTGTTTCTAACCTATTGACCAACTACAACTTTTAGTATAATTGAAGTATTATTGTCCTCAGGTATGATGTAGGCAGTATTGGAAAAAATTACCAGCCAACAGCAATTAATGGTATCCGTTGTCCAAACGTAATCAACATTGTGACTGAGGCAGAGCTGTTCTTACTGCGTTGTGATTATGGACATGTAATTGATTCTACAACTTGTGATCCAAAGACTATTGTGGGAATAAATTGTGGTCAGTAATAAATACTGAGTCATATTAACATACAATCACATAAGTAATGTATAGCTAGCCTACCTCCATAGTTTTATTAGTCATGACCACATCACTGCAACAATTACTGATCTGATTGATCAAGATGTTATACGTAGTTGTGTTATAGTAATAAAATATAACAGTGTAAAATTAATCAATGATCATGAATATTAATCATTAGCATCAACACTCCGACTAAAATCATCTCTGTATTATACTATCTAATGCACTACTCATGGAAGCTTGATTATAATAATTATTAACATTATTGCACACTGTTTATTGTACATATTTCTGCATGCAGATACCGAAATCGTTAATTATTATAGTGGGCAGGTCCGAATACCATCATCCAACCAAGTGCAGAATCCATTAGAGATTTACCTAGAACAGGACTGGAGATCTATATGTGTAAATTTTAGTGATGCGAACAAGGTTCTTGCTGACTCTGCTTGTCGTCAAATGGGATACACAAGTGCTGAATCTTATAGTCCTGATGTTCCAAAGTATATTGTGTATTTTGCAAAGTCATTCTATTATAAATGTCATTGTTTTTTCTAGCAGAAATGAAAGATCATGGAAAATTGATATTCTGTCAGTCTGCAGTGCAGCAGAAGGTGTCAATATATCATATCCTTGTTTGACAAACTGCATGAACCATTCATCATACACATCACTGGATAGTTGTGATGGTCCTGAGATGCGTTTCATTATGCTCACCTGTCGTAAGTATAATAATTAACGATTTTGAAAAACCTGCGCTTTCTTGAGAAAGTGCAGCACTTTTTAAGAATCACTAGAAACCACAGGCTTTTTGAAAAAGCACAGACTGAACCTCAAATTTACAGTTGTTAAAAGTGCAACTTACTGTGCTTTATATATAGGGACATTGTGTTGCCTGTGCAGTTTGAAAAATCGCCATGAATCTACGACTCACAATCTTTGCAATTGTGTTCATGAAAATAAGTCAATAAGTCAGCTGATGCTGATTGCACACTGCAATGGCATTGTGTGATCACAAAGTACATGCAATCGAGCCCGACAACCAGAATAATGAACATGTTCACTTCACTTGTTGTTTAGATGCTTTTTAGTGATAATTTTTATGGCACTTGCAAGTTGGGTATACTGTACCATTTACTTAGCAATGCATCACAGCCGGACAGTATTCCCAGCATGCATGTGCATTGCAAAATACACCATGTTAGAGTTTCCTAAAGCACTATGCTTTTATAAGAAAGCTAAACAAATTATGTCCATACACACATTTTATAGAATTCACTAAAGCTGATCAGGTGTTTCGGAGTTCTGGAAACCAGTTTATATGTCCGGTTGACATGTATACAGGTAAGATAATTTTACCATTATTCATGGCTATTCTACGAATGGATCACATTAATCTATGAATTTAATTTACATCACCCGCATGCATTGAGTATAATTTTGCGCGCTTTTTAGGAATTTGCGCTTTCTCGAGAAAGCGCAGTGCTTTTTTAGGAATCACTAGAAAGCGCGGGCTTTCTCTAGAAAGCACTGCGCTTTCTCCAGAAAGCGCAGTCACAGAAAGCGCAACGGATACTGCGCATTCTAAGGTTTGACCCCTGTTGTAGAGTGTCCAAGCGATTTTTAAAATCTATTGCAGGAGATTGGTCTCTGTTGTTGCTTTGTAAGGGATGGAAAAAGATAAACCAGTCAACAGATATTCTTGAAAAACTTTTAGTAATTGGCATAAATTTTTCTAGAGATTTTGAATTGGAAATACGGTATCTACAGTGTCCACCCTTCGTCAAGTGAGAAATAGCTTTGTACTGAAAAAGAGAAATCAGCAGAAAAAAATCAACCAAACTAATAAGATAATGGATGTATGAAACTAAACTTATAATTTATCTTGCATTATCGTAGTAAAAGTTTTAATAAAAATTAATTATGAGCGTTCAGATTGCGTTAGTGTATTGTATGGCTTAACCGATTATACGCGAAATTATTAGCGCCCACGCACTACCGTATAGCGGTATTAATTTAAAGCACGCAGTAAAATTTCAAAAAATGCAATTCAAAAGGTCATACCTCGTGAACGCTTCATCTGTTGTACGAAGAAGTATTTGTGAACTAGAAGAACGATGACTGTGTTATCTGTTGGTCATACGATCGAGAGCGTTGACTCAGTTGTAGTAGAACTATCACCGTGGGCGTCACGCAAACAAGTAAGTATTTACGTGCGTGTAGCTGACCTTTGTTTGTCAAGCTTAAAACTATCGTTACCAAGGAGATCATAGCTTTACTAAGTGTTAGGTAGGCTATAGTACAGCTAAGAAGCTTGTGTTTACTCTACAACAATGGTTTTAGCCTACAGTCTGCTCTACAACTCGTCCCGTGTGCTAGCCCGTGTGGACGTCTACCAGAACACAATTATTTATGGTGAACACGCACATCTCACTCGTTCCGTTGGATTGCTAGGACCTGTTCTACTACACTACCAACCAAGCAGTGAAGATTGAACATTATTCACGAAGGTAATACTTTGACTATTGCTGTGATAATACTTGACTAATACTGTAGGGTATGACTGTGTGTATGCAATGCTAGATGTGATGCTGAGTGTGCCACTTCAAGAAGCAGTCTGATGCATCCCCAGTATGGCAAAGCCAAACTGAGCACTCTTGGCAATACCATGTTGAGGTAGCACGGATGTTTCTGGTAGCGTGGAGTGCACAGCGACCTCGTTTCCGTATAGCCTGGTTGCCTTCATCAGGCATTGTCATTGGGAAGTGACGGTATGGCAGTGTGTGTATGACCATCCCTCCTCGACCACGTCGTCGACGACTGCAGTACTCTCCGATCAGTTCTTTTGCCAGCTGTATGCGGAAACTCTTGTAATCGCCGAAAGGGCAAGCTGGACTAAAGTCTTTCATCAAGATGTATGAATTTGTGATTGTCACATCAAGCAGGAACGTGTATACGTATTTGTAGAACTTTCTGCTCTTGGTTCTGCAGCTATAGTACCCACGGAGCTGATCCCCACGATCGACGCCTCCCATGAACTTGTTGTACCTGATGATGCTCTCGGGACAACTAATTGGTGCTCTAGAACCATCTTGTAGCCTTCTCAGTACAGTACCACTTTCATCTGGTTGGCAGACAGTGGACATGACCATCACCGTTTTCCGATCCATCCATGCTGATGCTGACAGCTGACCTTTTTGTACAGTCACGAAGTCACCCCTAAAAGGTTAGCAATAAACATCTAAGATTGGTAAGGGTTGCAATAAAAAGAATGTACATGTACTACAAGCTGTTATGATTATTGAAACTTTGTGTGGAAGTTGAGAAATAAAGATCCATACCTGTTCTCAAGCTGTACTGTTTTCAGTAACTCTGGAAACCCCTTGCGATCTTTACGAGCTGTTCCGCAACTGTATATGTCCTTCACTAGTAGATCTTGCAGCAGCTTTTCAGCAGTGAAAAAGTTATCAAAGAACACATGATGATTCTTTTTCTGTAAGTGATCTGTGAGCTCCTTCACGACTCTCTGTCCAAGGTCTTTTTCTCCACTCCCCACTTTCCCAGTGTATACCTGGAACTTCTGAAAGAAGCCGTTGTGGCTGTCTCCTAGTACCCACACCTGTGTTTTGTAGTTAATGTTATTTTTTGAGGGAAGGATGATGATGTGTTGTAAGATATATTATTGTGTGCACAAGTATATCATGTGCAAACCCCAACGATGTATTGTTTGCCTAGTAATGCCATAATTCTTATTAGTGTGTAAAATCACCTTGATTCCTCTTTTGATAGGTTTCATCGGCATGTACTGCTTGATAGATGACTGCCCGGTGAACTTGATCATCGCCTCATCCACTGCTACCTCTTTGTGGGGCTCATAGAGATCAACAAACGACTGTGAAAGATGGTCGATAATTGGGCGCACCTTTCCCAACCGATCGTACCCTGGTGATCCTCGCGATGGAAGGCTGGTGTTGTCCACAAAGTGCAAATAACGAGATATTTCTCGGAATCGATCTCTCGAGATTCTGTCTGCAATGGCAGGATAGTGCAGGACAGGATCTGTGCTCCAGTAATCGTCTAGAGCTGGGTGTATGGTAATTCCCATCAGGATGCAGAAACCGATGTAAGCTCTAAGCTCTTCTCTGGTGATCTTATCCCATTTATCGTACTTCTCTTCTCCCATTGTCTGTTTAGCATACAGGTTTGTCTGGGCTACAATCTGGTCTAAGAATGGCTCAGTGAACATCAAGCTGAATATCTCAGATGCAGTCTCGGGGACTGGCACAGTTGGACCAACATAGCTGCTAAAACTTTTGATGGTAAATGATTGAAGTGTGGTGGACCATGAATTAGTAGGGGGTTGAGCTTGGTGTAGAGGAGATGGGGCTGTTTGCTGTTGAGTTCTGCGGCGATCAGATGGTGGTTGTTGTTGGGTAGTGGGTTGACGGGTTCGGCGGCGGCGAGGAGTTGCAGTAGTTCGCTGTTGAGTGGAGGGTGGGTGGCGAAGAGTTGCGGTGGTTCGCTGTTGAGCGGAGGTTGGGTGGAGAGGAGTTGCGCTAGTTTGCTGTTGAGCGGAGGGTGGGTGGAGAGGAGTTGCGCTAGTTTGCTGTTGAGCGGAGGGTGGGTGGAGTGGAGTTGCGCTAGTTTGCTGTTGAGCGGAGGGTGGGTGGAGAGGAGTTGCGCTAGTTTGCTGTTGAGCGGAGGGTGGGTGGAGAGGAGTTGCGCTAGTTTGCTGTTGAGCGGAGGGTGGGTGAAGAGGAGTTGCGCTAGTTTGCTGTTGAGCGGAGGGTGTGTGGAGAGGAGTTGCGCTAGTTTGCTGTTGAGCGGAGGGTGGGTGGAGAGGAGTTGCGCTTGTTTGCTGTTGAGCGGAGGGTGGGTGGAGAGGAGTTGCGCTAGTTTGCTGTTGAGCGGAGGGTGGGCGGAGAGGTGTTGGGATTTGTTGCTGTTGAGCAGAGGGTGGGTGAGTTTGGTTGGGAGGAATTGAGATATGTTGAGCAGGGAGTGGAACACTTACAAGTAACTGTATAGGTTGAATAAGGCTACTGTCACTTTGCTCTTCTTCTAGGTCATTGAAATAATCAGTTTGCAGAGGAGAAATGGGGATATCTTCAGCACGGTTCTCATTCCTGTTTTCATCACTGTCGTCACCATCGTCAAACTCGTCGTCACTTCCTGGCATCATCGGCTCATCAAAATCTTCACAATCTATCTCATTCAGCACCTCATCAACTGTCATATACCTAGCTCTCTTTGCCATCACTAGCACTGTATTGTGTGTTAGATACGTAATAATGAGTTGAATTGTAATGGTAGCGCTAAACGTGCTTATGTTGTAAAATGCTAACATTGGCTTGTAAACGTAATAAATAGTTTACCTTGCAAGACAGATTGCGCAAATAGTTTATATAGAAGCCTTAGTGGAGAACTACCAAGGGGGAAGCTGTGAACACTGACACGACTTCTGGTAGCTTGAAAGAGCCGTGCGCGTTGAACTGCGTGTATAATACTAGCTGCTGTAGCAACGGTACTGCTGGACACGCCGAGGTGTCTATCGCGCGCGCGCGCACGGCACGCGCAGGTGACTATCGCGTATAATCGGTTAATACAAGCATGACAAACTATTATTAATATTTCGCGAGTAGTAATTCATCATGTAACAGGCTAGTTTGGATCGATGTATAGGCAATAAAGGGCGCTGGATCGTTCTATGATAGTCTCGCCATCGTGCGATGTTGGTATGTAGCTATAGACGATCTGGTTAGCAAAAAGCGTCCATACTTTATTTAATATTACTATACTTTAACTCAAGACTGTCATAAACGAAAAGATCAGTTTATGACGATTAGAATGGTACCTGATTTGTCCATTTTTGATCGGGTCTTGCCATCGCGCTAGTTGTCTGAAGTTATGTACTGATTGTACCAAAATTCTAATACATTTCCTCTAGAAAATTTTTGCGCATGCGCGCTAACCCTTGGACTACCTACCTGTTGTTACACGGCCGGCTCTAGTCGCTCAAGAATCGCCACAAAATAGCTCTCTACTACATGTACGTAGGTGTTAGAATTTAAGTTGGGTGAGTCTTTTGTCGAGTGTAATGGCCCATGGCAACAACTCATGCTAGCGCTGGCGATCTGACAATTCGAGCCTGCAGAGCTAACGCAATAAGCCTGAGCGAGCATGCACGGTCCACTTTAGCTCAGTACTACTATTACCTAGCTCCCACAGCCCACCGTGACCATTCTGAAGAGAGGCAGCATCAACACATATAATTATCAGTGCATGTGTTAGGGTTGTTTTTACTCCAGCTATACCTGCATGCAGCTGTGCCTACTGTATGAGTCATGCCCATGCATGGGAGAAATTTAGTCAGCCTGGGTTCCTGTGCATCTGTGACAGGGTACATCACACTATGATGAGAGACAGGTAACAGTCTATGTAGCGTTGCATACCCAGGCATGCATGCTACGTGTAGCGTTCGGGGGTTCGATAGTTAGAAAGATTTTATTAGAAAAGCAGCAATAGAAGAATCGAATAGAATAGAATAATAGAAATGAGATACTAGTCCTTTTAGATACACTCAATGACTTATCAATAGTGGAACTACCTACATTAGTTAGCACTTAGTAGTGTACACAAATAACCTAACACCACACTACGGTCATAAGTACAACAGAGCAGCACAGGTAGTAGTAGCAACTAAAGTGGAACCGTGCATGCTCGCTCAGGCTCATTGTGGTAGCTCAGGCTCGATCGTCACAGCTGCACGGCTAGCACGAGTTGCTGCCATGGGCCATTACACTCGACAAAAAACTTTGCAGAACATAAATTCTAACACCTACGTATGGTAGAGAGCCATTTTGTGTCGAGCCATGAGCGACAAGAGCCGTGTGACAACAGGCGTTGACCTTAGAAAGCGCAGTATACGTTGCGGCGCTTTATGTGACTGCGCTTTCTAGAGAAAGCCCGCGCTTTCCAGGGATTCCTAAAAAGCGCTGCGCTTTCTCGAGAAAGCGCAAATTCCTAAAAGCGCGGAACACAATACATGTAGAAGCATTACTTAATTATATGCATGCTTTTTAGTTCTGTTAATCGATTTCTATGCCAGTATAATCCATCAGCTATAATAACTATATTCAATTATAACAATAATACATAGCAATTTACTGATTTATGCAGGATATACAGGACCTGCAGGTACCACGATTGTTCTTGGTATTGTCGTTGGAATACTACTAGTAGTTGTCATACTGTTGCCGCTGTGGCTGTGCTGCAGTATTCTCAAAGTTGACAACGAATTAGTTCAACATATTGAAAAGAATGGAAATCGATTTTGTCTATATGAAGTTAGTACACAACTCTTTTGGTGTTTCCGCTGCTGCAAGCATCCTGAATAACCACTGGCGGACATGAACAACTGTAGTACTGCAACCAAATTATAGTTATTTACCAGCGGGATTGTTACCTGTGATGTAGAAAACAACTATAGCTAGCTAGCATACCAATGGTTGCGATGTAATTATAATGAGTATTAAAAATAAATGTAGAGGACTGTTGTCTCTTGACTGGGATGCGCTCGGATAACTCTCTACTAACACATGCACACTGTCCGAATCAGATTGATTATATCACGTGATTACAATGATGAATAAATGTAGTAATATAATTAGTTCTAGTCAATAGTCTCCAACATCCTCCCCCCGTTGGCCTATTGCCAACAGATTAGTTATCATCATCAGAGTCAGTGAGAGTGACAGCTTGAATTCTGTCCTTAGCTTGGATCGCAGCTCTTCTGGGGCGTTTCTTATTCACCTTGTTGGTCTTCTCCATATTCTGATTCTCTGTCGGTATTCGTTTCTTCACATGGCTTGACACTTCATGTTCCTGTGGGGAGCTCGACTCTTCATCATCTTGCGCGTCATTGTTCTCCAATTCTTCGTCATCTTGTACGTCATTGTTCTCCAATTGTTCATCATCTTGTACGTCATTGTTCTCCAACTCTTCATCATCATCTGCATTAAATGACTCTTCCTCATCTTGTGTTCCAATGCTTGTACCAATACTCCTTGAATCTTCGTCCTCTTGTGTGCCAATGCTCGTACCAATACTCCTTGACTCTTCGTCTTCTTGTGTATTGCTAGCCTCCTTTGACAATACCAACGGATACAGACGTTGCACTGGACGACGCAAGGTGCTGCCTGTGCCAGATAGCTGAACTGTTGCTCCTCTAAGGCCTCGGTCACACTGCGACTAATTTGACGATAACGGCAGGAACGGGCCGTACGGAAGCATGCATTCACTACATGTACCGTAGTCATGGCTAGCATAGCTACGTGTTTTGTCTAGTCTAGTTGTTTTGCCCACTATGCCGAGCAATCTTGGACAACGAACATCTAACATTGTTCGTGGGATCTCACTTGCCTCGGCATACAATCCTGTTGCTCAAGTCTCGGGCTCAGTGATTGCGGCCATGCGTCCCAAGTTGTTTGAAATTGGCTGCGAAACGCTAGGATAAACGACAATGCCGTCGAAGATTAAACAGCTTTGGGTGAACTGAGAAACACGGCCACTAGCTAGCTAGATCTATTCCACCTCGTTTCACCTACGCGATCGATCGAGTACGCCATCATACCACGCCCCCACGAAGGTGAAATTTTCCGGATATCTCTGTCATAAATGCTATCGTGGTATTGACGTATTGCAGACGCTGTCGCTGGAGAACAAGCCACGTGAACGACTACTGCACGACATCGACAGCGACTGAGATCGGGACAACACACGATGAGCCTAAGGCGGCGTTTACACTACGCCGATTGGCTGAAAAACGTTTCAGATATTGCTGCTTATCCGACTACTAGTTTCCGTTTAGGCCGTCTGTTTACACTAATCCAGTGAAAAACGCAAACATGTATCCGCAAACATGTTGTCGGCTGCAAAAAAGGTGAACTGAATACGGCGGCGTTTCAGATCGAGCGTTTTCCTCGATTTTCCTCGTGTAAACAGCAAAATCGTTTCCAGAATACTGGATACGGGGGTCGTCGCGTGACTTGTCACGTGACAAAGCTTGCAGCAAAATGGATCCCTATACTGCTACTGTACTGTTGTTCCTCTCTAGCGTCCTGATGGTCCTCTAGAGTCCTTTCCTTGGTTTTCTTGGTTGTTCCTCCACCACGAGAGCGTCCACGCTTACTACTCGCCATTATGATCACGTGTCCAGATAACCACGCCTGCACAAGTAAATGCAATCGTTTTGATTTAAGGTGGCGGGTACGCTAATTAATATGCATAATATTCATAATCTGTGGTCACCACAAAAATGCGCTAGTGTAAACGCAGCCTCTGCGTAGAATTGCGTCACTTAGCTATAGCCATGGGCTCAGACATGTATTCTTGTATCACGTGATTGCAACGCTGACGTCACATCTTGCGGCGCACGACCACAAACCACAGAAATTAACTCAGCTTTACACACGCTACATATTTTACGTTTTACTTTCGTTTGCAACAGTTTTAGCTATCAAAAGTCTGGCTGCAGCATCATAAGTATGTGTACCACAATCGGTTGGATCCGTTTGGCCCGATCTTACAGAGTTTGTATTATATGAATGCTAACAGTTGCAAGTAAAACAAAATAATAGCTATTATAGCGACAAAAATGCTTCAGCGCAACTGCACGCCAAATCCATCCAACCGTTTTTGGACATAGGTAATCTATTGCTACTGGCGAAATTTCAGCATCTGCAAACATTTCCTGTAGAAAGAAAACGTTAAATCATAATATTCTTAAAATGTATGATAACTATGCACATACAAATCTGTACCTGGACAAAATCGCGCTAAACATGCACTGATGTGTTATATTTCATTAAAACTTTAGTTCTTTAGCAAAGCTTTAGAAATAAGCGTTTTATGCATATTTTAAAAACTGTACAAAACGGCAAAAATACGTGTACCCGCCCCCTTAACCGCGTGACGATTTTCCCGTGTAAACAGAAAGCGCATCAGTACTATTTGAAACGTTTTTCAGCCAATCGGCGTAGTGTAAACGCCGCCTATGGCCAAATCAAGCTAAGCGTACCAGGACCCGATGGGATCCCGAAGCGGAGAGAAGACTGATTGAGATATGGTAGCGATTCCAGAAGAAAATACAATTTTAAACACCAACGTTTCTAGATGTTTTTATCAGTTTCGCCTGCCTTTTGCGATCCGAACGATACTTTCTTCAGCAAAATCCGTTCTGCAGAAACAGAGATACAAGCGCAGCAAGTTTCCTATTTGGCAATATTTTTCTGACACGTTCTAATAAGAAAAACGGTATTCTGAAACCACGTTTAGTGGGTGGAGCTGGTCATCTCGACAAGCTGTATCTCGAATTCTACCCAACCGATTACAGTGGCTTATGTCTCGTTGTTTTCACAATAAAATAGACATTCTTACAAGCAGTTCAGAAGTACAAAACTGCACTAACGTACTTGAACCAATGTGAATTGTATTGCACTAACTACTGCAAATAAACTGAATAATATTATACATCAAAAATATTTTGACAGCTTAAAATTCAGTATTGATGCTTCTACATATTACAGCAAACGTTTAGAGGTATGTAGCTGTCTCTGATATGCTGAATGCTTGGATTTTTGCTGTTCAAGATCGGTCCCGTCCATGATTTCCAATGGTGCTTGAAGAGAGGACTTGGTGCACGGAAACCAGTCACACTAGTAACGGGCAATGTCTCGGCTAAATCCATCTCTGCCACGTCGACGATCGTATCTGATCTGATTCATACTGTACGCAAAACACACCGAATATAACAATTTTTATGTGTATAAACATTTATGCAGTGAACACGAAAGTGTAACAACGAGACAGACCTGCTCAAGACCTTTCGAATAAAGTATAAGTCGATTGCATACGTTGTTTCTACATCCAGCAACAATCGTTTTGCTGAGACGACTCGACACTACCATTGTTCCAATACAGAATGGATTATGCGCATGCGCATCGAGTCTGTAATCCCTAGATATGGACAGATGTACTAGTAGAGACGGACGGACTGATGCTGACAAGGAAGAAGAGAGAGATGCAGGCAACAACGAGGCTAAACGAGTTGTTAACAGAAGCGGAGTCGAATTATACAGTAAAGATGTGCACAATAAGATAGACTCTATCCTTCGAAAAGGGAAGCAGTTCTACTCAACTTATCGGAGGACTGGGAAAAAGTTGGATGACCAAGACATTGAACTCGACCTGGAAGCTGCTAAATCAGTCTGGCCCAACTTTGGTGTATTCTACCACTGCTTTAAGAACCATCCATCTCTTGGAGCATCCACATCAGTTGAGGATACCATCTCTCTTCAGACATCTCCTGCAGCGACACCAGAGTCTTCATCATCAACACCTTCCTCATCATCTACACCAACATTATCTTCGTCATCAACACCTTCTTCGTCATCAGCACCTTCACCTGCTACACCAGCAACTCCAGAGTCACCAGGAGATAGGTACATATTGTGCTCTGAAGATGAAGATGATGATGTAGATTCTGATAACGAGTTTGTTTTGCCTCCTGTGGAGAAGAAGAAAAAGGGAAAGGTCTCTCGTGCAATTAATAAACAAAAAAGTGCTGGATCTCAGTCTGAATTCTTGGCGGCATTCACTGCTATTCAGCAGTCATCACAGGAGTCCCAGATTCAACACGAGAAGAAAATGCAAGAAGAAGCTCTAGAATTTCAAGCGAAGCTTGAACAAGACCGTCTCAGATTTGAATCTGAGACGTCACAACGACTGCAGCAGTCCTCGCAGCTGTTTCAGCAGCAGATGAGTCAGCAAAATCAGATTTCCAAGCGCAGCTCTTCAAAATGCTGTTTGACCAGAAAAAAGACTAATAATAATTCTAGCTATAATAGCTAGCACTACAAAACGTAATTATCAATTCTGATTTAATAATAACAACAAGTATTATTATTACAATGTTATTGATTATGAGTTACAATTAAGCGAATGTTAGTGAGGAGCAGGGTGGGTGCGATGTACATACTTTGAAAGAGCATCTCTGATTAATGCTGATTGTACACTAGGAGATTTTTGAGATGTAGTTGCTCCACGATCAGTGTATGCACTACTGTTAGGCAACCAAGAACTCTCAAAGGGGCATTTAGTCTCGCGGGCCAGACGTTCTGGGGAACGTCTGGTCACTAAGGCCAGGTATTCGTGGCACAATGGAATGTAATCAAACGACACGTCACGTTTGAAATCACGTGCTTTAGTCGACGTCACTAGTCTAGTTAGCAAGCGTGTAGCATGTTAACAGGCTTCTAGCATGCTAAAACTCTTCCTAGAGCAATACCAACCTGGTTAGCTATAACTCGCGAGTCATGATCGCTGGAGCAGTCACGATTCAACAAGAGAACCATTGCTTGCGAACATGAATCACGTAGAATATACCGTCAGCAGCATCGAGAACAACGAGTAGCAGGCATTAGCCGTCGCTTGTGGGACTTTTCACAACAAACACGCCAGTTTTGTCAGCTAAAAAGCTCTGTAAACAGCTTCATGCGCAATCGCGCCCCGTAGTCACGTGAAAACCCACGCAATTGATTGCTTATGAGGGCGCGCCGGAATGTTGGCGTCGCTCACAGAAACCTGGCCTTAGTGACCAGACGTTCCCCCAGAACGTCTGGCCCGCGAGACTAAGGGGCATTGATATCTCTCACAAACATTGTGAAGGGCACAACACACTACCGCAACACGACTAGCAAATGTTGGGTCATTCAGATTGCATCCATCCATTATCTTCCATCTCCCTTTCAAACGCCCAAATGCCTGTTCTACAACACGACGGGTACGAATTAAAGCATAGTTGAAGCTCCGTTTACGACGACTTAGTATACCATGAGATTCATCGAAACACTTCATAACACTACTGGAAAGACGGAACGCTGAGTCTGCAACTATGTAGGGCTGTACATCTACTCCTTCTATTCTTTTGGGATCATTATTGAGCCATTCTTTGTCTCGTATCTTCTTGCCGAGTAAGCAGTGCCTGAAGGTATATGAATCTCCTACAGAGCCTGGTCTACCAGAATTAACATAAGTGAACACCCCACGAGCATCAACACAACCTAGTACAATGATGGCAGTGAAGCGTTTGTAACAGTAGTATGTGTCACCAAAATTAATACCGATGGCTTCCGTATCCTCGTGAATGTTCCATCCAGTGCACCAGCGCAAAGAGGCAACCCACACAGAGACTTAAAATCGTACATAACCTGGTCAAACTCAGAACCAGTGGGGAGTCTAATTGATTCAGGTACAAGTTCTTTATGCAATACAGTGATCCCTTCATGTACAATTGCTATAGCAGTAGACTTAGCAATAGCATACAATGCTGCCAATTGTGTAAAGGTAAGACAATGAGCCATCCAGTGTATGACTATTGCAAGCCTTTTTGGGTAGGGAATAGGTTGGCGCAGCCGAGTTGTTTGCTTTTTTAGCATTTTTCCATACCTCTCACAAAGAAACTGAAATGTCCCCTTGGTCATTCTGTAATGGTTGATGTACTGTGCTTCTTCATAATCGGGAAATTGCTCTCCCATGTTCACCCAGTTCCACTTCACTTCATTCTCCCAAAATCCTTTACCTCTTGGTGCTGCCCAAAAACGCCGTGGGCTTCGAAAAGAACTGACCAACTTTTGAAACTCAGGCAACAACAGAACGATGAGGCCTGCCGTGTTTCGCCGACGTCGAGCAGCTGAGCCGGAGAGGCGCTTCGGGAGATGGAGACGTGTTTTCGAGTGGCTTGAATGCTGTGTTATATCCAGTAGCGAAGCAGTAGAGGACATGACGCATGACACAGTAAACAGCAGCCCGGGATCCATCTTTGAGTTTGAGCGCACGTGTTCGCTAGCACACAATCGTGCGCGGCGCGCGAACGTACGTTAACGCCAAAATTGTCGTTGTCGTTATCGCAGTGTGACCGAGCCCTGATCTGCTTGTCTCGACCCACGATAAGGCTCTTCACTCTACCAAACTTCCAAAATCCTCTAGGTAAGTCCTCATCGTGAATCACTACAATGTCACCTTCAGAGATCTTTGGTTGTGAAGTACTGCTTATGTGTTGACGATGAGTGTCCCGTAGTTCGGCCAGATATTCATCGCGCCAGCGTGTCCAGAAATAGTTCAAGGATTCATTCAGGCGTTTCAGTCGTGTTTCAAGTTGAGTTGATGTGAGCGGGTTGAAATCTTCATAATCAAGGTCAACTGCATGCCCAAGATTATCTGGTAAGCTGAGTACTCTTCTGCCCATTAATAAGTGTGATGGAGTGAGCGGTTCTTCAATGTCAGTGGCAGAAACGTACGAGAGTGGTCGAGAATTAATTATCGCTTCCACCTCAACAAGAAGAGTTTGTAGTTCATCAAATGACAACTTGGAGCGTCTCACCATCTTCCTCAAGCAACGCTTTGTGGACTTCACTAATCTTTCAAATGCTCCGCCCCACCATGGTGTCTTCTCAATGTTGAATTTCCACTCGACACCTTGCCCGGCTAGGTATTCCTGGACTGTCGCATCTTTAAACACAGTGTCGATGAACTGAGCTGCTGCTTTGAAAGTCTTACCGTTGTCAGACAAGAACATTCGTGGCAGACCCCTCCGACCAGCAAACCGCTTCAAGCATCGCATGAATGTCTCGGTTGTCAAATCAGTCACTATGTCGAGGTGTACTGCACGCGTTACCAGGCATGTGAAGAGGCAGATCCAGACCTTGTTTGATTTCATGAGTCCAAAGGTGCGAACATAAAGTGGGCCAGCAAAATCAACACCAGTGTACGAGAAGGGAGGGTCTTCTGTAACTCGAAAAGCTGGTAGTGGCGGGGCTGGTGGTACTTGAAAGTGTCTTCCTTCAAACCTTCTGCAAAGGACACAATGATGGATGATACGACTTACTAGACTTCTTCCTTTCACCACCCAGAATTTCCTTCTGATCTCAGTTAGTGTCTCCTTGACGCCGTCATGTCCTACTCGATGGTGAGCATCCTTAACAATTAGCACGGTGAAGTGATGGTCTTGAGGTAGAAACACTGGATGTTTGGCTGAATACGATAATATGTTTGCATTAGTCAGTCGTCCACCACAACGGAAAAGACCATCATCGTCAAGGAAGATACCAAATTCTGTCCGCCAAGAATTGAAATTCTTGCTGTTGGTGAGCGTACGCTGGGCTTCAGAGATCCATAATCTTTCAGCGTCTGATAACTCAGCCGTGGTCAGTAGGGTAGGATGGGTGGGCTTTGGGATATGCTCTCTCTTGAATCTTTTCACAGCGCGTAGGACTTGAGCGGTTGTTCTAACAAGTCGTAAGAGACTTCCATAGTTCTCACAGTCTATGACTTTACTGATCAATGGCTGTGAGGTTGTTGTGAGTAGATTGTGTGTGCTAACCTTCAGTTCTGGCGTACACTCCACTGGCATGTCTTGGGGTGAAGCTTCGTGACCTCCTTGATTAGTAAGCGCTACCTCTGGTAACCAGTCTGGGCCATGTTTCCATAATTCACTAGTAGACAGTTCAGATAATGAAGTACCTCTTGATGGCAGGTCGGCAGGATTTTCTATTCCTGGACAATGGTTCCAAAGGCTAGGTGGAAGCTTTTCTCTTATCTCAGCAACACGATTTTGGACAAAAGGTTTCCCGTACCTTGAATCCAATACAATGCTACTTGTGAATCTGTGAAGCACTTTATATCAATTTCTGAGAACTGAAGGCTGTTGACTACTGTGGTCATCAATCGGGTAAGAAGTAAGGCTGATAGCAGTTCAAGGCGTGGTATTGTCACCGTTTGAAGTGGAGTCACTCTAGTCTTTGCAGCCACAAAACTGACGTTTGCAGTTAGTTGAGTACCAGAGACGAGGTAGATGACAGCTGCGTAAGCCTTGTTTGATGCATCGCAGAACCCACAAAGAGAGCGGGAGGTGATCTCGTTAGTAGTATAACAAGTGTAGTTCCTGGGAATGGATATTGGTGTGTCGTTGTTGAGATAACTGATCAGTAAACACCATTGTTGGGCTAGCTTTGAGGTGAGTGGTTGATCCCAGCCGATCTCGCTGCGTCAAACTTGCTGGAAGAATATTTTAAATTGTATGATCACAGGAGAGAGAAATCCCAGGGGGTCGTAGAATCTGCCGATGATGCTGATAACATTGCGTTTCGTTGGTTGCCACCTTTCAGTGACCTCACGGATTGCTGAAATATCAAACAACAATGTGTCTTCACTTGGTCTCCAGCACATGCCCAGTACCTTCTGGTCATCAGGTCCTACGCTGAGTGTTTCTCCCAGAGTAGACTCGACATACGTCTCGTCAAGACATTGAACTTCATTGACGGCTTGCGATAAGGTCAAATCTTGTGGCTTCTCAAGTAGGTCAATTCTTTGCTGCAACTTGGTGGAGTTAGTGCAAAACTTCCGAAGATTGAATGATGCATCTTGAAAGATCATCTTGGAACTTCGGTACAGCTGAAAGGCCTCATCTTCTGTTTCAGCACCTGTTATAATATCGTCTACATAGATGGATTCAAGTAGGCGGGAAATCTCCGGATGAGAGCACAGATACCCTTCTAAGTGATGCTTGATTGTTGCATTTAGTAAAAAGGGACTGGGAGATAGACCAAATACTACCCTGGCAAACCGGTACATCTTGATCTCTGAATTTACCTTGGTAGCATCTTCTACCCAAAGGAAGCGAAGGTAGTCACGGTCGTGTTCAGTTACAGAAATTTGCAAAAAATGCCTTTTCGAGATCAGCTGTGAGGGCTACCTTGAATTTGCGGAAGCGCAACAGGATATCGAACACAAATTGATGAAACTTGGGACCCTTTTTTAAGCAGTTGTTCAAGGCAGGCATGTTTGCAGCTCTTGCAGAAGCATCATACACTATTCGCAATTTGGTGGTGGATTTATCTTGACGCACTACCGCATGGTGTGGGAGGTAGTGGCATGTACCCAATTTGGAATCATTACTAGTGCATGGCTCTATGATACCTTGTTTGAGCTGATCCTTGATGACGTTGTCATACTAACTGGTGTAGCAAGTCTGGACTCTGACGTAGGCGACGCAGTAGACTCTGCAATCTCTTGAAACTCAGTAGATAGTTGTCAGGAAGAGGTCTATGAGTCTCCATCCAGGGTAGTGATACCTCGTATCGACCATCTCGGGTTGTGACGGTGTCGCAGAAGTCATCGTAGAGTGTTTTCTCTCTGCCAGTGATTCCTATGGACTCAAAGTCCCAGAATGATTGTAGTAGCTCTTCTAGCGAGTCTTGTTCGTTACTGAGCGTTGGCGAACCAATCTTGAGAACGTGAGTTGTAGTCAGGAAGGAGTGATGAGATAACCCATTAGTCGGTGCAGGTCCAGACAATACCCAGCCCAGTCTTGTCTCAATTGCAGTGGGTCCTTTAGATCCACGTAGCGTCTTCCCTGTAGCAAGACTCCAGTACTGGTCTGATCCGATCAAAATATCAACATCTAGTTGTGAGCAGCCGTCAACAGGGTCAGCCAGGTCTAGATCCACGATGTGGTCAAAGGTATCCTGACAAAGAGTAACAGGTTGGCTTGAAATAGGCTCGCAAATAAGAGGAACTGTGAGAAGGTTTAGCTGCTCCGTCTGACCATTCTTCAAGGCGATGTCGAGTTTTACTAGACTACTAACGTGGGATTGTTCAACACTTGACCCGAATGTCATCACCGTCATTGATTGTTTACCATCTGATTTGAGTGAGAGCCTTCTGGCGACTCTATCCGTCACGTAAGATCTTTGGCTTCCACTGTCAAGGACAATTCTTACTAGTTGTGAATGCTTGTGGGAGCTTGGATTGAAGGCTTCGAGTCTGTGCTGTTTGAAGAAGTACGACTTGATCTGAGTTAATCCAAAGATTGGTTGTGCGGTGTTTGAACGCAGGCGCCTTGAAGTTGAGACCGGAATCTTGTTTAGGCGGTCGTGAAGATGGATCTGATGGAGTACTCGTCTTTCCTGGTTCGGTTTCGGTAGGTTCAGGTTGAGCAGGATGCTTAGGGGGTTGAGTTCCGTACGAGCAGATACTGATGTGATGTCGACCATTGCATTTAGGACAAGATTTCCGAAATTTACATGCTCGACTTACATGCCCCTTTCGCAGGCAAATGAAACACCTTCCAGCCTTTTGCAGTATCTGCTTACGTGCATCAGGTTGTGTGACAACAGTACATGAGTTTGAAGGGTGATTTCCTTGGCAGTATAATACCGTGTTTACACTCGCACAACTAAACCGTGCCAGGCCAGCACAGTTCGAGAACCGTGCTGAGAATGCGTGCTGGCTCGCGTTTACACTGCGAGTTCTGCAACCGTGCTAGAACTATTCACGAGGGGGCGGGGATTACGCAATCCAATCACGTGGTAGTATGCGTTTTAGGCGGTTAGTAGCGATCGATTTGCGAATGGCGACCAACCCGTACCTTTGTGGAGTGCTTGCTGCAACAGCGTTGCTGTCTCCTAGCTCTTCTCAGAGCTCATTGACAGGGAGACTGGCAGCTTCTCGAAGGAGACTGAATGAACTCAGGCGGCGGAGGTCTCGCAGGAGAGTTGTATTGGTGCTGCTTACAGCGATAGCAGTTGCAGCCAGTTTTGCTCCTGCTCCACGTACCTTGTGGACTGTTCCAAGGTAAGCTGTACCTCAATAATAGGAATTTTAACGATATTCCGAGCCTTTAAATACCGGCTTGTAGTGTTGCTTACATGAGCTTGTTTTGTGGCTTGTCTTGTATACAATCAGCATCTTGTATTATCTCAGCATGCATGAGCTTGAATAACTCAGTGTGACTACATAAATATTATTATGCAATTACCTGCACAACATACAGGTCTATGTACTTTTGGAATCACATTGTATTGGTGACGTTCACACAAGAAAATTGGATTGAAAACTTTAGGATGAATCGAGAAACATTCGATTATCTATGCACACAATTGAGGCCATGGATCCAACGTAAAAGCACACGGCTCCGAGAACCCATAAGTGTTGAACACCGATTAGCAATAACTCTTTGGTGCCTGTCCACGTGTGCGGAATACCGTACCATCGGACATCTTTTTGGCGTGGCAAGGTGCACTGTATGTGTAATCGTACATGATACTTGTGCTGCCATTGTTACTGTATTGCTCGACCAATACATTAAATTCCCAAACGGTGAAGATTTAGAAAAAACAGTTAAAGGATTTGAGGAAAAATGGAACATGGTACAATGTGCAGGTGCGATAGACGGCAGTCACATTCCTGTTCGACCACCTGCTTTAAATCACACGGATTTTTACAACCGTAAAGGTTGGTATTCTATGATATTGCAGGCAGTGGTAGATCATGAATACCTTTTCAGGGATATTAATGTTGGCTGGCCTGGAAGCGTTCATGATGCTAGAGTCTTTGCGAACTCTTCGTTATATCAAAAAGCTCAAGATAAGGAAATTTTGAACTCATGCAGCCGTGTGATATTGGGCAAAACTGTCTTCCCTTTCCTTGTGGGAGATTCTGCATACCCATTGAGTTCTTGGCTTATGAAACCATTTCCCTATGCTACTACTCTGACGGACAACCAAAAAAATTTCAACTATAGGTTATCTCGTGCTCGGATTGTGTCAGAAAATGCGTTTGGACGATTGAAGGCTAGATGGAGAAGGCTGATGAAGCAAAACGATATGGAAGCTCACCATGTTCCAAATGTTGTTGTTGCATGTTGCATATTGCACAATGTGTGTGAAATTCACGCCGGCAATCATTTCGTTGATTCATGGCTTGAAAGTGATGCTTCCACCACATGCAGCCAAACGCAGCCTACTTCAACTACAACCAGCCAGAACACTACAACCGAATCAGCAGAAATTAGGGATGCACTTGTCCAGTACTTGAGCGCACACTAAACAATACTATACACATGTCTAGATCAGTATGTGTAGCGATACATTGTATTATAATTATTATAATAATATTATACTGGTATATACAATGTATGCAAACAACAGTACTTCAGCGTCAGACTATCTAGCTTAGGTCACCAGTCCACTGCTCGTACTGGCTACCATTGCTTGCTGAGTAATAGTTGCCAATGGGAGCTGGAGTGGGTGGAGCTGGTGGGTACGAGGAGAGTCGTGTTAGTACTTGTAGCATCTGAGTCAAGGAATATACATAAACAGTAAAGGTGTTGAACTGAATGTTTGTAAAAATGCACAACACACCATTTGCTGAAATTCTTGACGCTGCTGCATCTGAGTCTCCATGGCTCTCTCCTCCAGTTTTAGCCTCTTTTCCTCCAATTCGAAGTACTTAGAATCACTCTCCTCATTTGCTGCATTTAATTTCTTTATGGCAGTATCCATTGCTCTCTCGAATTGCTCCTCTTTCAGAGCCCTTTTCTTGCCGATCTGCTGCTGCTTGGTCTTCTCAGGAGCTGCGGGTTCTTCTGCCGAAGCACTGGGCCCAGTCTCCTCTGCAGCACCATTGCCTGTAGCGGTCGCTGGTGTAGCATTACTATTAGCATCATTGCCCTCAGTAGGCTCAGTGACACCAGGCTGAGCTGCATCTGTAGCTACAGTGCTGGCACTGGAGTCCACCAGAACTGCAGGCCTGGTTGCTGGTCTAGTTCCTAGTATGTCATTTAGTTCATCGTAGAACTTCATCGTCTTTCTTCCTCTTCCAGTTTTCCCATTCTTGTCCTTGATCTTTTTATACTCTGCCTTCAATTTCTTAATCTTTTCTCGACACTGGCTCCCGTTCCTCTCGTAGTCCGGCAGCATGCTTCTTGCTAGTCGCTCGTAAATTGCTTTGTTGCGCTTGCAGCCCTCTAGCTGACACTGCACGTCATCTTCGCCCCATAGCTGGATTAGCCTCCTTGTTTCTACGTCGCTCCAAGGCTGCGCCATCACTAACTTGCATCTGCTATTGTGTGCGTCAAGTTGTTGCTAAGCTAACCTAGCCTTTGCGCCTGCATGCTATCGCACGATCGGCGCCAAAACCTGGCGATCAGCTGAGCAGCAAGTGCTAGCGATGAGGAAGACGGTGACGCCCACAGCAAAGAGCCCTGTAACTAGCACGGTTAGCGTTTACACTGGCCGCTACAACCGTGCCGTGCCGTGCCAGCCCTCGTGAGTGGATGCGTGCTGGGCCAGCACGGCACGGCACGGTTTGGACGCGTTTACACTGGCGAACCGAACCGTGCTGGTCTGAACCGAACCGTGCTGGCACGGTTAAAAGTGCAAGTGTAAACGCGGTATAAGAGCATGTGACGCTTCCACCTCCAGTAAACAGTGAAATTCCTGAGGGTGGTTCCTTGAAACTTTTCCGAGGGGTGTTAGCAAGTACCATTGTCGCTCGTTCTCGGGCCTTGAGCTCATCTTCAAAGGTCGTCATCAACTCATCCAAATTCCAGTCCCTGTCGCCTAATTTCCTGGTCGCAATCAACTGTAGCTCTTGAGGTAACTTAGAAATGAGTACGGATGCAAGTAGTGCACCGTAAGAATTTGACTCTACTCCCAGCGAAGCTAGGCTTCGAACATTCGACTCTACAAGGTCGTACAGACGACGAAGTCCCTTGATGTTTTGTGATGTTGTGACAGGGTCAGCATAAATCAGGACGTCCATGTGTTTGGCTACGATCTGGGGTTTGCTACCAAAGCGTTTCTCCAAAATTGAAATTGCTTGACCATAATTTGCTGCTGTGAGGGCTAAACCTGTGATGGAGTCGAGTGCTGTATTCCGTAGTAGACCTCTGAGGTAGTTGAATTTTTCTACTTCGGATAGAGTGCCATTGTCATGGACCGCAGCCTTGTAGGAGTCCCAAAACGGTATCCAATTCATGAGTTCTCCATCAAACTGTTGTAATGTCAGGTGTGGGAGCTTGACAGCAGCACGTGTAACTGTTGGTGTAGCAGCTACTGGTGGTAATACTGGAGCTGCTGGGGTTAGAGTACTGGCTGTGGCTCTTCGTAATGCTTTATCAAGACGAACGAGTGCTAAATGAACCTCTTCTTTGATTACGTCAGCTTGCTCTATTTCGCGATCGAGGTCACCTTCCTCGCTGGTCATCCCTAGAATTTCTTCATCGATTGTCTCGCGGAGTACCTTTAACTTCTCACCGAGACTCATGCGTAATTGGGCGATCTTGTCTTCGTCAATAGGTGATGCTGCTAGTTCCTCGTTAACGCTTGAGAGTAGACGGGACTTGGTTGAGCGATGCTTAGCGCGTTCCTTCTTTTTCTTTGCGAGTTCTGCCATCGGTGCGCGTTAATTGGAGTTGTTTTTTCTTCTTGCACTGCTTACAGTAGATCGACTCACACAGGTCGAAGAATTGAGTCAGAGAGGAATGGCAGTCTTGAATATCAGGTTCGGTGGACCATGTAGAGGACTGTTGTCTCTTGACTGGGATGCGCTCGGATAACTCTCTACTAACACATGCACACTGTCCGACACAGTCTGAATCAGATTGATTATATCACGTGATTACAATGATGAATAAATGTAGTAATTGCCGAGCGCCTTAGCGCGAGGCATGTAATCGCGGAGTACTGTGTCGAAATTGTATGTTTGTATATATGTATATATGTCACGCTTAGGAATGCAATCAGTCCATATGGCGAGGCCCATACTGTAGTATTGTATGCGAGGGCCACGAGGGCAGCAATTGCAAGCCCCCGGGATTGCACGTTCTTTCATAACTACTCGACGTTCTTTCATAACTCGACTACAAAATGGACGATTCGCCTTCCCATCTCGCTTTCCCTCATAAGCGATACTGTGACTGATGCTGCAGCAAGAACAAGGGCTTTGGCGCGGGAGGGGAAGCGCAGACAGTGTGAACTTGAAGAGAGACACCACTGCTACTCGGTAAAAACATAATCCCGCGCTGTATTTACAGACTTTCACACCTTCGAATTCGTGAAAGGGCTAACAAAAGACTGTCTACAGAAACTGAAGAACAGGTTATGATTCTTGACTCAATGCTAAGACATTTCATGCTTATGACTCCTCCTTTTTCTGTGACTCCTCCTTATGACACTGTTAAACTATGGAACCTGCTGATCATGAGATTGTCCCTGCAGCAGATTGTCTCCGCTTCATCCCTCTCTGTTTTCAAGAGAGATATTTGTGGCTATCGATCTAATTTAATCAAGTAACTTATGTTGTTTGTCTTTTCTTTTAGTTGGTACCATGCATTATTATTGTTAATGAATTTTATTTCCGTGCGAGGCAAATACATGCTGTAAGTATACCTAGTATAATTAGTTCTAGTCAATAGTCTCCAACAATAAAAAATAATAATGTGAAGTTGCATGCGAAACTTGGGGCGTGGTTTATGATGTTTAAGGTGTGTCTGTTCGCGCTCGTATGGTAATAATCAGGTAGTAATAATAACCTGGGTAATAATGGTACACAGCCAATAATCGACATGGTGAGTTCCAAGTATCACCGGTTCTGCTGCTTGCCAGGTTGATTAACATGGCGCGGACGCGTAGCGCTGGTGGCGGTGGCAGAAGGAGTCGTGGCGGAGGGACTGCGGCCTTGGTGGCTGTGCCTCGGAGGAGTGCACGCCTAGCTGGTGGTAACAAGGAGGTCCATGGTACTTATGAAGAAAGTGCCTCCTCCAGGTCACCCGCGCCCAGTCTTGCTCGGAGTCGGTCTCCTAGCTGTCAGGGCTCGCCTCAAAGCCAGCGGTCTACTACTTCTCTCTCTTGTCCTTCTAAGTCGCCGCAACGTGTATCACCGTGTCTATCTGAGTCTAATTCGATGCCTCGGAAGCCACACATGAGACGCCCTCCTTTTCTTCTTCCTACTCCTCCTGCTCCTCTATCTAACCCTCTCACTTCTTCTCGAGCATTCTCTCACGCCTCTCTGATTTTTTCTCTGCTTTTATCTTTTATTCTAATTCTTTCTCTTCATTGAAAGTTCCTGCCCTCATCGCTTTCTAAACTCTACTAAGCCTGTACTTGTTGTGACCTCTTCCTAAGCCTGTACTTGTTGACCTCTTGCTCAATCTACTGTTCTCTTGTTTACTGACCTGTTCACTTAACTATATTTGATTCTACCTTTCTACTATTACTACATTCGTGGCTGACCTCTTCTAACCATTCACCTATACTTGTGGCTACTGATCGGTGACTTCTTTCACGTATCTCATGCTATTCTACATTATTTATTATCTCTGTATCAGCTCTGAAAACTTGTTTATTCATTTGGGTACACACCTTGCATTAGCATGCATTGCTATTTGTGTGTGTCCATGCAATTTGCTAAACTATTATAAAAAAAAAAAAAAAAAGACAATCGATACGAGCAAGTTGGCATTCGTTCCCGATACACAACAGTTAACACGTTTGTATTTTTTTACCCTATAAACAAGAATTTAATGATAATACAAAGAGTGAAAAATAAATGATAAAGGATTTTTTAAATATCATTTATTATTGTACACGCACGATACAGTTATGTAATTTCAGTACGATACGTCCCGAGGACTACATACTGGGGAAGCACTCCGTTCACCCAGTTTCGATCCATTACCATAGCAATCACGTGATAACTAGTCAATGGACGTACATGTAGTGCTGTGCACGCCTAGTCTCGTCCACAGACCACACCCCCTCGCTTAATTGCTCGTGAGAGGGCCCGGTGGGGGTTTGGCTTTGTTCACCCCCTTTGAAACAGGATGTTAATACGTCACAGTAATGAATAATATTATAACAATAAATGATCTGTCTATAATGCCCACGCATTTACCGCTCTATAAGTAAGGCGAAATAAAGTTGACTGGACGGTGTAGCAGCGGTAGTCCAGAGGTGAACGCAGTGGTGCTTCAGTGGTAGGAGTTGTGGTGTATGGCAAGCCAAAGGGGACAATATTATGAAACACAATATTTTCATGGTCAAAATTTGATTATTGCATGGGTAAATTCATTTGTGCATGGGCAAAATCATTTTATCATGGGCAATTTGATTTGACCATGGGAAAAGTCTTTCTTGGCATGGGCAAATTGATTTGAGCATGGGCAATTAGATTTGAGCATGAGCAAATTCATTGTTAGCATTGGCAACTTACTTGAGCATGGGCAACTCACACATTCATTACATTTACATTGGCAATTCAGTTTATTTTCATGCGCAAAATAATGATCGCTCATTGGTATGCGCAAACCCAGCAACATTATTGCATGCGCAAACCTTTTTTTGCATGGGCATAAATTCGTTTTCATGGTCAAAATTCGCTCAGGCTCGTCAACACGTTGGTCACACCCCCAAGAGCTTTATGGCTGGTAACAAAGCAGCATACTCCAGGCTCAAGCAGAGACCGCTAACCAGCTATACTACTTGCAAGTACTATCTAAGGCAATTCTGTAGTTGGACACTGACAGTTTAATTTTTTGCTCATGACACTGCTTGCTGACGCTCCGAGAGACCGAGACGCCTACTCGAACTTAGTAAATAGTAACTGTTCGCTAGGGCATTGCAAGGAGCAAGAAACTGTCCTCTACAGAATTACCATGATTGAATGGTACTTGTCTGTAGCAGTTTCTTGCTCCTAGCACTGCTTACAATGCCCGACTTCGTCCTAGCGGACAGTTACTAAGTTCGAGTAGGCGTCTCGTAGCGTCAGCAAGCAGTGTCATGAGCAAAAATTAAACTGTCCAACTACAGGATTGCCTTAGATAGTACTTGCAAGTAGTATAGCTGGTTAGCGGTCTCTGCTTGAGCCTGGAGTGTGCTGCTTTGTTACCAGCCATAAAGCTCTTGGGGGTGTGACCAACGTGTTGACGAGTCTGAGCGAATTTTGACCATGAAAACGAATTTTTGCCCATGCAAAAAAACGTTTGCGCATGCAATAATGTTGCTGGGATTTGCGCATACCAATGAGCGATCATTATTTTGCGCATGAAAATAAACTGAATTGCCAATGTAAATGTAATGAATGTGACCATGCACCAATGAGTTGCCCATGCTCAAATAAGTTGCCAATGCTAACAATGAATTTGCTCATGCTCAAATCTAATTGCCCATGGTCAAATCAATTTGCCCATGCCAAGAAAGACTCTTCCCATGGTCAAATCAAATTGCCCATGCTAAAAATGATTTTGCCCATGCACAAATGAATTTACCCATGCAATAATCAAATTTTGACCATGAAAATATTGTGTTTTATAATATTGTCCCCTTTGGCTTGCCATATGTGGTGCGTAGGTTCGATTCCCACGTGAGCAATAGCTTTTTTATTTTTTTTCCAGCCAATGTTAGCCACAAGTCTTTTAGAAACTTTCTCGACGATCCTTAGGCTTAGTGAGGGCCCTAGACCCTTAGAACGACCCTCCTGACGATCCTTAGGTTTACCAAGGGCCGAAGGCCCGGGTTAGGACGACCCTCCCGACGATCCTTAGGCTTACCAAGGGCCGAAGGCCCGGGTTAGGACACCCTCCCGACTTTGCACAGTTAGGAGAAGGTTTTTAAGGTTTAGGGTTTAGGGTTTAGTCGTTACTGTAGCTGCAGTAATTACTTGTACAGTGTGTACTGATAATAATTATTGGAGGGCGGGACGAGATGACGTCATTCGTTTCAAAGGGGGTGAACAAAGCCGGACCCGTCTGGTGGCTTTAGTCGATTTTCTTGGGCCAGGAAGTAACTTTTTCCCCGGAATGTCTGGGATAGAATCTGATTGGTCAGAAGGCCAAGTCTTACGTAATACAATTAACCCACATCGATAATAGAATGATGGCATTGAAGATATGACTGTAGCCTTTTGCCTGACGTTCTCGACCGTGCTAT
The DNA here is from genome assembly GCA_964017065.1 of Haliclona indistincta. Taxonomy (NCBI): domain Eukaryota; kingdom Metazoa; phylum Porifera; class Demospongiae; order Haplosclerida; family Chalinidae; genus Haliclona; species Haliclona indistincta. The sequence continues at coordinate 274,819 of OZ024786.1, read as the reverse complement.
CAGAGCTGCATTTGTCAGCATCGGTTATGAAAGTCTGACAGACAATCAGCGTGCGTCTTGCTCTTACCTGAGTTTGTCAAGGTAAAGACGTTTTCGTCGGCCTCCCGACTGGAGAACGCTAGAGTCTATACCTGCTGTCTAGACGTCTTCGCCTTCGTAGACTGTCTCCCTCGTCTAACGCGCAAGTACATACTAGACACTTGCATTGCAGGTGCAAATTCCAACATTAATTTTATACGGATTCATTAGTGTTACGTAACTCTTGCACACGAAAAGCCCAGGAAAGTGCAACTAAAGCCACCAGACCCTCTCACGAGCAATTAAGCGAGGGGGTGTGGTCTGGGGACGAGAATAATAGTACACGCCGTCCACCACCCACTCAATAGGCGGGGAGGGGCAGCGGCCAGACTAATAATATTACTACACGCGCGATTGCATGGAGTGGAACGTTCCTTCCTTTTATGCGCTCCTGGCAAGACTAAACTACGATCCATGCACTACCAGCAAGACTAAATATTTACTCTTGCTACCAGTCTATCTAAACAGGACAAAAGACGGAACCGGCAGTGTTATGACAATTGCATGTATGTTAGTAGGAGTAGCACTTTGCTATTCATAATAGGGATTGTCTTTGTTCACTCAATCCCAGGTCCCGCACGTGTACTATAAAAGAATATTACTATAAAGCCTCGTTCCAAGGCAAAGCAAGCATCAGGTCTCGGTGGCTCAGTGGGTAGGTGGTGTGTATGGCAGTGTGGTGTGCTGGGTTCAATCCCTCAGCAAGTGCTACTTTTTTTTCTTTTTTTTATTCACTAATAAAAACTGTTATTCAGACGTTAGCCTCCCGACGATCCTTAGTTAGGAAGACACTCCCGACGATCCTTAGTTAGGAAGACACTCCCGACGATCCTTAGTTAGGAAGACACTCCCGACGATCCTTAGTTAGGAAGACACTCCCGACGATCCTTAGTTAGGAAGACACTCCCGACGATCCTTAGTTAGGAAGACACTCCCGACGATCCTTAGTTAGGAAGACACTCCCGACGATCCTTAGTTAGGAAGACCCTCCCGACGATCCTTAGTTAGTTAGGAAGACCCTCCCGACTTTGCGCAGTTAGGCGAAGTTTTTTAAGGTCTTGGGTTTAGTATTTAGTTTTGTTTAGCACGTGAATACCATAGCAACGAGTGTGACGTAATACATCCGGACCTGGGATTGAGTGAACAAAGCCAATCCCATTCATAATACAGCGTTTTTCAGGAAAGTTGCATTCAAAGTGCAATGTGCAATGTCATCACGTGAGAAACTGCCCAATCAGATTTCTTTGGTCATGTGGTGGGTGCGTGATTTTAGTAGATGATGCCGCGTTTTCACAGGTCACAGCATTGCTGTTGCGAAGACTGACTTCAAGCCGCGGGTTTACCGATACAGCTACAGCACTGTGTTGTATCGTGAAACAACTCGGCTCACAGTTGAGGTATGGACACAATCAGCTCAGCAATAGTTTTGCACTTCAGCCCCTTGTAAAGACGAAGCAACATAATTCTCCAACGGAGATCAGCTAAAAAGGCTTTTGGCATCTTCTATAGAATTTATCACGTGATACGCCATAAAAGTATCACGTGACTAAGATGACAATCGCTAAATTAGATGCTGCAACGCTCCTGAAAAACGCTGTAAGACTCAGAGTATCAATATGCCTCGGTGGGCGGAGCCACGAGGCATACGGTAGTCGTGTTGTGTGTGTGTGTGTGTCACTCTGTCCGTTGCCGGCATAGCGCATCGCACGCTAAAAACTAAGCGCTGATATCAGCAACACAGGTAGAAATCGCTAT
>OZ024786.1:228645-272786 GCA_964017065.1 Haliclona indistincta | reverse complement strand
ATATTTTACGCATTGTGACGAAAGCGTGTTGCACAAATCCACGACTACGTCACAACAAAGGCGTGTCCTGCAGGAAGCAAGCGCCCATGATGGAAAATACAGCTACTCAGGGCTCTTTATTGACAAGCTACCTCTAACAAGCAGGCGTTCGTTAGTCGCTCAACATCAACAATGTGATTTTTGTAGACGAATGCGCTCTGACGGACCGAGCCCGCTGCTGCTTTTATTCTTCGATTAAAAAGCATAACTAGCACGTGTTTCTGTTTTTCTCAGCATTTGTCGTGTCTACATCGCTATATTCTCGCAACAGTCCAATGATCATCCAAAAAGCTTGGCTAGCATCGTTGCTGAACGTCGATGACGTCAATGGCTAGCCTGCAGTGTAGGCGTTACGTCATCAGATCACGTTTCTGTCACGTTACTTTCCCGAGAGTGTTTCTACAGTGGCAATTGGCGTTCGATACTCTTGGTAAGATTATATACTCTTGGTAATACATAAAACAAGAGTTATTAACCCTCGGCGCATGCGCGAGGGTTACGGTACTTAGTTTGTCGTTCATTCGTTCATTCGTTCTGTCCATCGAGCTGCAGAGACCATCGCTCACTTCTGAAACTCGGTAAAGGTATAAACAGGCTTAGCATGACTATGGCTTGCAATGTGACTCGTGGATTTTGCTAAAGTGCTTTGGTTCTCGAGTTATGTATGGCTGGCTCACCTTTACGGCCATCTTGGACCTCTCTGACTACAAACGCGCCCATAGATGACTATCTAGGTACTTTTAGATTCCATCTAAACAGCAGGACAGCTCTGGGGGTGCGTAGACATCTCAAGAAAAAGCCTATCAAAGCCAAGAGCAATGGCTATCTACTCAGTGTTCACGGTCACGCCCACTTGACACACCTTGTCTAGGTTGTGGTCAGCACTTCGCTGTCTTCTGGTTAGCAGTGCAGTTTCAATAGCAAGCAGGTTGGCTTTAGCTGCAAAACATACTAAAGAGCTAAATCTGCAATGTGCAACACGCCGAGGGTTTTGTGAAGGCTGTTCATTTAATATTGACTACAGTGGTACCACTCTTAACGGACACCTCCATATAACAGACAATTTGCTAATGTACATAACAATACAGATTGAACCTCCATAACAGACAAAAAGCACTTGCTCAACTTGTCCGTTATAAAGAGGTTCCACTGCATACATGCATAACACACCATTAATACATGAAACAATTAAGTGAGATTGTTCTATATCTATGGAACAAGTCAATTTGGTAAGTTGTACATGTATGCACAATGTATTTTTCTAATTTTCAATCTTAGGCTAGATCAAGAGTATATAATTATATACACTTGGCTTGATCGTTTGGCAGATCCAATTGTTTGTATCCATGGCGGTGGCCGCATTGGTAAGATTTAATGCCAATTAGAATGCAGATCACTGGCCCTATTGCTATGGTCAATGCCAATATTGCTATTGCTGCAATGCCAACATCTTGAAGAGCCATGCTTTTTTCTGTAAACAAAAATAGACAGTACAAAATAAAAAAATTGATGAGCTTATTACCAGCTTGATAGTTGCATATGTATTTATTCCCAGCACTAAAAACACCATCAAGACTCTTGTCAAACTCTATACAGAACATATTCAGTAAAATAGTATTCTGTGATCAGACATGCACTTACGGCAGAAAACTTCATACTGGTATTCATCACAGTGCTCTACCAAAGTGTGACCAGCTGTTGGCTGTATACAATCAGTAAAACATGGAAAGGAGGTAGTACAAGCTGACAGATCATCAATTTTCCATGACCTTAGGTCCTTGTTGCTACATCAAGCAACCAATAGCACATACAGATTATTTCCTTTTAATTAATTACTTACGTTGAAGGAATTGGAGACTGGCTTATGCCAGTGAATCCTAACTGGCGGCATACTGCGTCAGCTGAAAAGTTTGACATATATTTTGTACAAACTGGTAACCATGTGTTATCAAAGTTAATCTGCAGCAGTTCAGTACGATCACCATCACTATCTTTGGTTCTACGGATCTGCCCATTGTATGGTAGATCACTAGAGGGTTCAGTACCTGCAACATAGATGAAGGAATCTTATATAACGTTGTCAAGAAGCACATCACACAACGTTCACAAAAATAGCTGTAGACTTACTACACTTTATTCCCACAAACTCATCACATTGCTGTGATGGAATCAGTTGATCACTGTTATTACATCTCATCAGAAATATATCACCCTCAGAAGCAGGGAACTTGACCTCAGGACATCTTATACCTGCAATAGCTCGTTTTGGCTGCGGTTGATTATCTGGAAAGCTATATCTGTACGGATTGCAATTTGATTATCATACAGTGCATGCACACATACATACAGCTGCATGAATGAAACACACACGCACGCACGCACGCACACACACACACACACACACACACCACACAGTATGCCTCGTGGCTCCGCCCACCGAGGCATAAGTATTGCGTGATGTGATTAGATAGGGAGTATGGAAAAGAAGGAAACGGAAAACTGAAACGGACGGCGGAAACGGAAACGGACGACGGAAAATGGGCGTGGTCTCGCACTCAAGACCCCAAAACCCTTAGCAAGGGCCGAAGGCCCGGGTTAGGACGACCCTCCCGACGATCCTTAGGCTTACCAAGGGCCGAAGGCCCGGGTTAGGATACCCTCCCGACTTTGCACAGTTAGCGGCGAAGGTTTTAGGGTCTTGGGTTTAGTTTTTAGTGCGAGACCACGCCCATTTTCCGTCGTCCGTTTCCGCCGTCCGTTTCAGTTTTCCGTTTCCTTCTTTTCCATACACCCGATTAGATACTATTATACAAAACAAAATCTATACAACTACAATGTATAATAATATACCCCAGTTTAGTCGCTGAGCCGAAGCTGTCAGCAGCAGCGTGTTTCTTTTGTCTGCAAGCAGCGACTGCAGCTCCATAGTTGGTCACGTTTGTACCATTCAACTCAAAGCATACTGCGTTCCAATCGCCCTGAGAATATACCTGCTGATGTAGTAAATTAAAAATACGCTGTGTCTACAGTGCCGGTACCGGCATCCAAAAATTTAACCTTACATTGCCGGTACCGGCACTTTAAAGGTGTGTCCACACCTGAACTGGATTCGAACCGGTTTGCAAACCGAATTGATCGATGCGAATCGAAATCGCATTCAATGCGCATTCATCGCGTCCACACTACTACTGACGAAGCGGTTTCAACATGCATGTTTGCACATGATAGTCACGCGTATACCAACACAGGATGGCGGTACCGCGAACTGCACTAGCTGTGCTGTTCTTTCAATGGATGGCTCTAGATCTCAGGCGCACTCGAACGTCCAATGTTTCGCGTAGGATGCTGAGGGAAAGAGCTCATGCACGAGCACGGAGAAGACGAACGTAAGCATACTACAGCGCCCAGTATTCGCCTAACAGCGCCCAGTATGGACCTAACAGTGCCCAGTATTCGTGGCAGTCTGGCTGACTAGTAGCAAGTAGATAGACTGGCAGACAACTCCGCCTCGATCAGTCACATGATAGAGCAAACCGCACCTCGTTTCTGGCCGTATGCGCAAAGCGCAATTGCGCGATCCGGATCGAAACCACCTCTGGAGGTGGATTGAGCTGAATCCGGATTAGCCAATGCGCATTAGGTGTGGACGCAGTGAATGCGCATTCGATCCGGATCGAATGCGCATTCACTACATAGTGTGGACACACCTTAAGCAAAAATTGAACGATGCCGGTATGGACGCACTTTCGACTTAGTCTCTCTACTACTAGTAATCCCTAAACCAAACCCTAAACCCTTTTTCTCAACTGCGCAAAGTCAGAAGGGTCGTCCTAATTATAAACCGGGCCTTCGGCCCTTGCTAAGCCTAAGGATTGTCGAGCGATCAGCTAAACTTAGTTTTCTGCTAAAAAAAACTTAAAAAAAGACATGCATACAGCAAGAATCGAACCCTGAACGATTCTATTACAAGCCACCGTGCTAAACCACTGAACCACCGGAACCTACTGGCCGATCAATGCTACAAACCAGGCTTTATAGGTTACGTGGCATCGTTCAATTTTTGCCTAAATTGCCGGTACCGGCAATTTAAGGTTAAATTTTCGGATGCCGGTACCGGCACTGTAGACACAGCGTTAAAAATAACTTCACAAATAAGATTATTAGTAGCATGCATTCAGGTAACATGTAAAATGTCCTAGATCATGCATGTGCAAGGCATTATCATTTTTTGTGTATGTGCTGGAACCAGGAGCCTTTGAAAAGCACTGTAGTCACTGCAGGTGTTATCTACTATAGTACTGCCCATCATACATTCGTTGGTAATATTGTAATACCATTGCCATCGGTAAACAGACCGATGGCACAAAACTGAACAATCATTTTTGTACCTATCAACATTGCTGTCACTCATAGTACATAATCATTGTGTAAGCCCTGATGGGCCATCAGGGCTTACACAGTCTCACTCATTATTTAATCATTATTACATCATTACAAAGAAATGATGGCCCATCTCTCATTCAGTTCAGTTCAGTTCAGTTTGTCACTATTTGATATTGCTGCACAGAGTTGATTCTCTGCCCAATCACTTCTCTCTGTCGTTGCTGCGGTCGATAATTATTATAATCTAGATGTAGTTCTTGATTTTTTATGGTTTTCAATCTTTTCATTTACATGTATTTCCAGCTAGCAGCATGTATCGCTATATCCCATTTGTTATCATTGCCGCTCAGCAAAGATATGTAGTATTATTTTGTTCATTGTTATTTATCATAACATCATTGCCCTCCTAGGCCTGATAATTATTACAAACATGCATCACTGACTAAGTTAAGCTACACAATAGGGTGATAAGCAAATATGTATTATAATAGTACTACACGTTTGTATAACTTATCTAATAGTATTGTATGTACATCATTATTTAAAGTGTGCGGATACATACAAGTTCAAAGACGCTGGAGCACTAGTCGAGGCGGGGGGGGGCAACTATATACTCAGGCTCGAGAAAACTTGTTCGCGTAGTGATCGGCTCCGGGCTATAGTTTCGGCTAGGTCACAATTTCAACCAGTTAAAGCGCCGTTTCGAGTGTTTCAACTAGTACGTAGTTATAAGGCAATGCAGTATACCAGTAATGCAGCTTCTACGTATACTATACTGAGTTATAATGAATCATGAATAATGCGTGCATATAAGTAAAGCATATTATTTTTTACAGACATTATTATTATGATCTTGCCTCTAGAATTCCTTCATAATTTTCGTTTCCCGTAGTGTCAAACGCTAAACGGACATTGCCTTCAAAATCCACTGTTTGCGCAATCACAGCTGCAGATCAATGCAAGCATCATGTAACGCACAAAATTAATTATAGTGCAATTCAGGCATTTAGCCTGAATTAGATACTGACCTTGTACAACAAAGATAGAAAGACAAAACCTTGCAATCATTCTTGTCCGGTGAAATTCTGTATTCTGTGGGTTGGCGCACAACTGCACACGTAGCACTGATCACTGACGTATATTCTGCAGCGCAGATAAGTCTCTGAATCAACCGATGATTCACTATTGAACCACTGATGGATATATAGTGTCGGTTGCGCACATGGTGAAAATGAAAGCATTCGTGACCTCATCCAATGCAGTCTTGCATGATTGAAGTCGTGTTCACACTAGAGTCGGTTATGATGCGCATTGGCACCTGATTGGGAACTGTTCACTATCGATGCGAATTGAATGCGCATCGGGACCGTTTTGGTCAGCTCAGTATACCCACTATACTGCTTCTACAGCAGCGCTTGTATGTGGACCAGAAATACACACCTTCTACAGGTGTGTTGGGAAGGGGCTCCTCCTCTCTCCACACTCTTGCCGCAATGCTGAAGTGAAAGTTTAGAGTGTCACCTTCATGCACTAATGTGTTCAGTCTCTGTAGTCACTGTTGTCTTTATTCACATGATGGAGGATGATCAGAGACTGAACACATTAGTGCATGCACTCTACAGTTTTGATCAGCAATAACTTACTGTAGACTAGTATGACGTATTGATGAATCAATGGGTGTGGTCAGTGTATGTGTATATTACAGGCAGCTTTGCTCCATGATACAGTGGAGGACACACATACCTCACTGGATGAGATTGGTGATAGGTTTGGACCAGAGGTGAGAGGAATGGTGGATGAGATGAGCGATGATAATCCCATATATTTTTGATTTGAGGAACAAAATTTTACTCTTGAAAATAAAAATCCAGCCGTCTAGACAAAAAACGTGAATTTTTTAAATCACAAAATTTCTAAATTCACAGCTGATTTACAGTACTTATAACAGTACTACATGACTACATGTATAGAAAGTTACTTATAGAAGGTTTTGAGATATAGAAAGTTTTGAGATATTACTGAATTTGATGAGAAAGACACTACCTATCATAATTGGTATAATGTTAAATTCCCCTCTCTCTCTTTCGGCTCTCTCTCTCTCCCTCTTTCCCTCCCTCCCTCCCTCCCTCCCTCCCTCCCTCTCCCTCTCTCTCTCTCCCCTTTCTCTCTCCCCTCTCTCTGTCCCACACACACACTCACACATACTCTCTCTCTCCCCAGATTGTTCATGCTGCTCAATGTAATCATAAAGCCAAGCTAGTGAAGCTAGGTGACAAGCTATATAACATCAGAGATCTCACACGATGCACTCCTCAGGGATGGAGTGAGGAGAGAGTACAGGAGTACTTCAAATGGGCAGCACAGGTCAGAAAGTGACACACCCACACTTCATGTACACTATAATAGTCTCCTGATAAACATCATGTAAATTAAACTAGGTGGTATCACTCTATAGGAGCACCAGGAGGGGAAGGAGCGTTCAACTCATGCGGTAAAGTCCGCTGTATGTGATGCAAAAACCTTCCTTTTAAGTGCAAGCTGCATAAGATGGCGATTGTGGCTCTGGCTTACCGCTCTTTGTTTTAGCTGGAGATGAGCATTAAGAATCGTAAAGGTAGGAAATAATGCACTAAGACAGCCCCAAGTTCAACAGCACATAGCGCCGGACTGTAGTTTTCGATATTTGTACGAGCAATATAGCAGTTGGATGCTTGTTTTTTGTACGCTCTTGCTTGGGAGCACCCAAATATGTATAATATGGCATTCAACACTATGTAGCTATACAGAATTTTTTTATAACTGGAAATAAGTGATACATATCGATAGTATCACATAATTATGATAATGCTGTTTCTGATAAATAGTGATAAATTCTGCTTTTAGATGTATGCTACTTGGAATAAAAACATCATACCAGTATCCTGATCTATCATAGTGTAAGGGGAAGGAGTGTTCAAATGTGGATAACGAAATCTAAAGTCCGCCGCATAATTAGACAGCCGATCATGGCTCTGGCTGAACACTCACTTTTTAAGGCCCAAGTTCCAAGTAGCAACAGCGCACGGCGGCAGTCTTTAGACTTCAATATTACTGTAGCGAGTACGGCAGATGAATGCTCCTTCCCCTAATACGCTCCTTGTTTCTGAAGAATGTGGATTATAATGTACTCTTATCTCTACATACTGCAGGTTGTGAAGGGTTTGTTAGGAACTAATGAATCACTAGAGCAGAAGATTGAAGATGTGTTATAGATGAGAGGACTATCATTATACGACTGAGTTTGTGTGGATGTGTTTGTTCATGTCATGTGACCAGTGTCAATAATAATTTATTTCATGTATGATTAATTTTAAGTGAGAATAAACAAGAGTTAGTTAATATTGACTACAGTGGTACCACTCTTAACGGACACCTCCATATAACGGACAATTTGCTAATGTACATAACAATACAGATTGAACCTCCATAACAGACAAAATCACTTGCTCAACTTGTCCGTTATAAAGAGGTTCCACTGTATACATACATAACACATCATTAACACATGAAACAATTAAGTAAGATTGTTCTATATCTATGGAACAAGTCAATGTGGTAAGTTGTATGCACAATACATTTTTCTACTAGTTTTTATTTGGACCATTGTATCCATGACGGCGGCCGTGTTTGTGAGATTTAATGCCAATTACAATGCAGATCACTGGCCCTATTACTATGACCAATGCCAATATTACTATTGCTGCAATGCCAACATCTTGAAGAGCCGTACTTTTTTCTGTAAACAAAATAGATAGTACTAAATTAAAAATAATTATTGATGAGCTTATTACCAGCTTGATAGGTGCATATGTATTTATTTCCAGCACTAAAAATACCATCAAGGCTCTTGTCAAACCCTAAGAGCATATTAATATTCTGTGACGACATGCACTTACCACAGAAAACTTCATACTGGTTTTCATCACAGTGCTCCACTAATGTGACTGATGATTGCTTGAAGCAATCAGTGAAACATGGATAAGATACATCACAAGCTGACAGATCATCAATCTTCCATGACTTTTTCTGGTTGCTATAAAAATACAACTAAATTCGAACATAATATGCTATAATGTTTACTTTGAAGAAATTGGTGGTTGACTAGAGCCAGTGAATCCTATTTGGCGGCATGCTGAATCAGCAGAACTAATATATTTTGACATATTATATTTAGTGCACACTGGCAACCATGTGTTATCAAAATTAATCTGTAACAGTTCAGTACGATCACCATCACTGTCTTTGATTCTACGGATCTGTCCATTGTAAGGTTGATCACCAGAATTAACAGTACCTGTACAGTTATTGAAGCACAAATTAACTATGGAAGCACGTTGTTTTCAAGCTTACAACACTGAATTCCCACAAGCTGTTTGCAATCCTCAGTTGGAATCAGTTGAGCACTGTTGTCACACCTCATCAGGAATATGTCACCCTCAGTTGTTGGAAACTTGACCTCAGGACATTTTATACCAGTTATAGCTAGTTTTGGATGATTATTATCTGGAAAGCTATATCTGCACAGACATAATTATTATATATACAGTTGATGTGCAATACTTTAAATTATAATATATATATGTATATGATATAGCATGATTCAGAGGTCTATATACATTATATAAACCTGCAAGGAGGCCAATTGGAAAGATATCGCCCGAGGGCCGCAGGCCCGAGGGCGATATGTTTCCAAATTGGCCGACTTGCAGGTTTATATACAGTATATAGACCGATGAATCATGCTATATGAGTAGCCTCGTCCTCAGGCCCCGCCTCCCAAAGCTGAGGAGAGGGCCTGGTACACATTGTATGCGCATGCGTTAATTATGTCCAAATAAGGCATGATTTTTCACCGAATCAGTTGAATTTGCCCAATCATGCCATTCAATTGATCATGCCATATTTGGACATAATTAACGCATGCGCGTACAATGTGTACCAGGCTCTATATCGAGAGCCTGGGGACGAGGCTAGCTATATGAGATATAATTCGTACTGAGATTCATGCGCTACTAGTCGTCCGCCATTTTGTTTCATTTACTGAGCATGCGCAGTAGGTCAGCACATGCTCAGCATGAAAATATGGTGACGATTTGGAGCAGCTAGGGATCCACTTCCATCTCTCTGCTGTGGTGTCTACAGGCGTTGTACTCCTTTAGTTAGCGTTTCAGGTAGCAGTAGTTTCAGTTTAGATGCCTTAGTTTTGTTGAAGCCACCTATCGCTAGTGTAAGGCTTGCTCGAAGACGCTGATGTCGATTTCAGTTGTCTTGCTCGAGGTGTGCTAGTACTGAGAGGAACGATCTAAGGTTTGTGGTGATTGTCTAGACGTAGGAACCGTTTGTGGTGATTGTCTAGACGTAGGAACCGACCGAGCGTTGCCAGGTCAGCGTGTGCTTCTACGTCGTACTGCAGACGACTAGACGAGAGCTAGAGACCACCGTGGCACTGCATGTCGGTCCTTTAGTAATTCCGGTGCTTCGTGCCTCTAAAAGCAGGAAAAAAAAACAATTTGCAACTTGATGTTCACTCGTATTCTTGTCCAGAGGTGTATATATGGGATATATACCATGCCATTTTCCTTTGATCTATGGGTGTGGTGGGGTACAATGACGGTTGCATACTCTTAGGTAATGTACTGTTGATTCTGGTGATCAGCAATACAATGGTCAGATCCGCAGGATTGAAGATAGTAGCGGTGATCGTACTGAACTGTTACAGATTAACTTTGATAAAACATGGTTAACAGTGTGCACTAAATATGTTCCGCGCATTCTAGGAATTTGCGCATTCTATAGAATGCGTTGCGCTTTCTAGGAATTCCTAGAATGCGTGCCATTCTATAGAATGGCGGGCATTCTATAGAAAGCCCAACGCATTCTATAGAATGCGTAATCTACAGAATGCGCAAGGAACTTGCTCATTCTGTAGAGTGCAGCAAACACGCGGAGTTATGTCTGAGAGCATTCCCCTACACTAACTTGCAGCGATGAGCTTAGTAATAAGTCCAGTCAGCGAGGCTATGATAATCGATCAGTGCTGACTCGGAACCATCGTATCTTTACTGAATCAGTCTCAACGGTGCACCGTTGAGACTGATTCCTGTTTAGAGAGCGCAATTTCTAAAAGTTGACCATGCTAGAGAACAAGGTTGATACTGTAAATTTACAATGATAACAAACAACTAGACAAGAGTATGCACGATTGTGTTGACACATGCACTTTTGCAGTGATGATACACAACTAGAACGATTTTTGCTTGAGTTGTCACTCTCACACCATTAAGTAATCTATAGGTGTTAGTCCATCTCCAGCTCGATTAACTGTCATTTTTACAAGAATGTGGAGCTACAGTGTGGGGATGTTGCATGATAGCGGTCAGGGAGAATTATAGGTACAATTGTAAAACAAGACAGGACAGCAATGGGATTGAATGTGGTGCATGTGTTCACTATCATGGAATTAAATTAATTTATGCACGGCAGCTGATCTAGCTGGACATGTATCATTACTATCACCTAGTAGTATGGACTGTACAAGGTTTGTGATGCTGACCATGATTTCAAAACAGTATGTGAACAAAATGACCACTTTTGGTTTATCTAGGCTGACATGCCACAAATACGATGGTAGATAACACTAATTATCACAGACTGCGTATGAGTTTTACATGCACCTACATCACTGCTGTGTGTTTTGTTTACTACTATCAAAATAGGTCAAGCACAAGGTGAACACATACCTTCAGCACTGAAACAACTGGCATGCACTGAGTTTTTGTGTGTAATTGCTCACTAGGGCTCAATTTGCTCATACAGCATGCACTTGGGCGTCCTTGCCCATGGTAAATATTTATAGTCTCATTATAGTGATTATTATGTGTTCGACCATAACAGGGCTGTAAATAAAGACTCATCATCAATTGTGTGGCTTAGCTGTAAAGAAGTGGCTAATGCTATTGATGATGATAAGGTATGGCTGCAAAGGCACTATCATCATGTCTTTGCAGCTACTTTGCAACCATCATTGTCATCAGCTTAGCATAATTCAGTATGATAAGCTTATCATCATGTCTTTGCAATTACATAAGCATTACACTAAATTTACTGTAATACTTATGCAATTGCAAAGACAATCATGATGTCATACATGTCCAGCTAGATCAGCTGCCGTGCATAAAATCAATTTAAATACCATGATAGTGAACACACCACATTCAATCCCATTGCTGTCCTGTCTTGTTTTACAATTGTACCTATAATTCTCCCTGACCGCTATCATGCAACATTCCCACACTGTACGTAGCTCCACCTTCTTGTAAAAATGACAGTTAATCGAGCGGGAGATGGACTAGCAGCTCGTATAGATTACTTAATGGTGTGAGAGTGACAACTCAAGCAAAAATCATTCTAGTTGTGTATCATCACTGCAAAAGTGTGTCAACACAATCGTGCATACTCTTGTCTAGTTGTTTGTTATCATTGTAAATTTCATACAGTATCAACCTTGTTCTCTAGCATGGTCAACGTTTAGAAATTGCGCTCTCTAAACAGGAATCAGTCTCATGCAACGGTGCACCGTTGCCGGAGACTGATTCAGTGAAAGATACGATGGTTCCGAGTCAGCACTGATCGATTATCATAGCCTCGCTGACTGGACTTATTACTAAGCTCATCGCTGCAAGTTAGTGTAGGGGAATACTCTCAGACATAACTCCGCGTGTTTGCTGCACTCTACAGAATGAGCAAGTTCCTTGCGCATTCTGTAGATTACGCATTCTATAGAATGCGTTGCGCTTTCTATAGAACGCCCGCCATTCTATAGAATGGCACGCATTCTAGGAATTCCTAGAAAGCGCAACGCATTCTATAGAATGCGCAAATTCCTAGAATGCGCGGAACAAATCGTACATGTCGAACAGTTCTGCTGATTCAGCATGCCGTCAGTTAGGATTCACTAGCTCCAGTCAACCTCCAATTTCTTCAAAGTAAACATTTACAAGCATCTATAGTTTTTTTTGAGTTCAGTTGCAGTCTGCCGTAAGTGCATGTCAGATCCTCAGAATACTATTTTACCTGATGTGCTTCGCTTAGGGTTTGACAAGAGTCTTGATGGTATTTTTAGTGCTGGAAATAAATTTAATTTAATTTATGCACTTATCGAGCTGGTTAATTAATGACATATTTTGTTACAGTTTATTCAACTTGTTTACAGAAAAAAGCCAGGCTCTTCAAGATGCTGGTATAGCAGCAATGATAATATTGGGATTCATCACATTAATAGGGGCAGTGATTGGCATCCTATTTTGCATCAATAAAGTACGCCAACAACGCCGCAATGGATATGCGGGTATTAATTACGATGGCAATGATCTTGTTGATCCTGCTGTTCCTGCTCATCCTGATGATCCAAATGATCCAAATGCATGGTCAGCGTCCAAATAATCAGTGAACCTAGTAACACATAATTATAATAGTGCATACAACTTAGCACATTATTGATATCAGTGCAGTCTGTAACACTTATTGAATCTTCTGCTCTAGTGATTCATAAGTTCCTAACAAACCCTTAACAACCTGTATTGGTAGAGAGAAGAGCACATATGATCCACTGAAACATGTATTATAAATATAGGTTAGACGACGGATCGAGGCAACTACGGGATTTAGAGTGCCGCGGGAACCGATGTATAGACGTTCCGAGCGCGTAGCGCGAGGGCGTCTATTTTGGTTGCCAAGGCGCTCTAAATCCTGTAGTTGCCGATGATTCGTCGTCTAAGGTATTTATACTACAGCTACATGGCAACAAACTGACGCAGATAATTTTTGAAAAACAATGGTTGATGACCGTCCCAAAGCTGCTGAGTTCTTGCAGCATGAGCGTTTCTTCTTGCTCGAAAACACGTGCTGTGACCCGGCTGCCACACCCACAAACGCCACTTTGCGTTACATGGCTGAACTTGGACTCCAACGAACGGTTAGAACGATAGTTACTAGAGTCCAGCAGTCTTTTGTACGTGCTGTGTGCGTTTATTAGGCAATGTTTAAGCTGTGAACAGCAAAACGTGGTGAGTTACTTGCTTTCTTACGTTTTTCATGCACAACAAGTCAATCGTTGCCGGCATCGATCGTAGCCAAGTACCCGGGTCTATAGACGCTGTGCTGCCCATGCCAGAAGCAAACACAACACGTACTGGCCCAGTAACTACCAAAGCTATTACCTGTACAAAAGAAACTCATGACAAAGGAAAACATGACTATGAGTTCCAGCAGAAAAATATGAGTTCCAGCGGAAAAATACGAGTTCCCGCGGAAGAATACGTGATTTATTATCCTCCAACTGACCAATCAGATTCTAGAATTACATTGAACTGTAGTATAAGTTGTATAATGATGACTTATCAGTTCAAGCTAGTAGCATACAGGCTAATGGCAGAATTGTGATATATCACAATAACACCATTCTGTACAAGAAAATTAAAAAGATTTCTATCGAAATCAAAAGGATGTAGGGTTGTGAAATCTACCACTGGTCAACAATGTAAACTAGGCACCGAAGGTGCTTATGCCTCGGTGGAATGTTATGCATACATGTCTGTCTGACTAAATACGCTGAACTGAAATACACAAGCAGTACTGAAAGTCTGCTGTTGCTAGTTGAACATGATCTTGAGCTTATTATTTAGCAGTTGCTGTTACAAACATACACACTAAAGTTAAACTGCAGCAGTTGTACCTTTCTGTAGAGCAATCACAATGCAGTATAATAGTTATGCAATTAGAAGCCAATCAGTGCTGACCACTAATTCAACTGGGCGTGTCTATATTGTTCAGGGCACAGCACGTACAACGAGCGAGTTAGCGTCCATAGCTTGCTTACACAATTTCTTTAGTAACCTATCAGCTTCTAGGCAGTCAACTGTGGATAGTTTTGTCTACGGAGAACTCTAGATCGCCAGCAACGGCCATCGGCATCGATCGCTAGGTAAGCAAAGCTATATTCATATTCATATTCATATTATTGCTTTACAGTCACAAAAGGATGAGAAATAAAATAATGATGAGATAAATTTGATTGAGTGACTGACAGACTGTACATAAAAATATATACAGCTGAATGGAAAAGAAGAAAAAAAAAAGAAGAAATTACATGCTTATACACGGCTTATACAAAAGAATATGTGGAGAAACCTACAGGAACACACTTATTACACGGACACAAGAAATGGAAAGAACAAGGATTAGATGGATTAAAAGATTTTAAGAAATTTGACCAAAGAAAATTTATTAAGTCATATTTGATAGTTTGAATAGATTTAGTTGTGTCAATGGGAGGAAGAGAATTCCATAGTCTTGGGATTCGATTAAAATAGAAATGCCGAGTAACCGAAAATCTCGAAAAGGTATGTTTTAGTTTGAAATTAGAGGTTGAACGTGTGGGACCAGAAGTGAAAGTGAAATAGTCTGAGAGGGAGAAATTATCTGGAGGGTTTTTGATGCACTTTACAAGGAACAGAATATCGAGAAGCTCAAACCACTGCATCAAAGGAAGAATTTTCAGTGAAACCAATCTGTCTTTGTAAGAGGCAGTTGTAGGACCAAGTATATATTTGGTGGCTTTACGTTGCACTCGTTCAAGTCGGGATATGTCACATATCTGATAAGGCCTCCACACTTGCGAACAATATGATAGCTTTGATCGAACCAATGTTAGATACAAGAGTCATTTGATGTGGACTGGAATCAGTGTAGAGATGTTTCTTCTTATTAAGTACAAGGAATAGTAGGCTGAGGAACAGATAGTGTCATAATGTTTAGACCAGGAGAAGTTGGAAGTGATAGTGACGCCATAACTCTAGAACGCAGCTTCATATACAAGTCTGCCGTGCTGTTCTGAAGTAAAGGCGGACTCACTAGATGTAAGGCAGCCAGCAATAGACAAATTTGTCTTTACATCAGCAACTAGATCGCCAGCCGGCGATCGCGAGTAAGTAATCACGCTATATCTCACGAACAGAGCCTTATAGCCAAAATCCTTACAATTCATTTTCAAGCAAATATCGACTTTAGCCTGTGTTGCACGTTTCAGCGCTTAGTTTTTAGCGAGCGACGAGAAATCCTGCCGACAGACAGACAGACAGATACACAGATACACAACACGACTACTGTATGCCCCGTGGCTCCGCCCACCGAGGCATAATTAACAAGGAACAAGCATGGAATTGTAACACGATTGACTTGCTAACAGACCATAGATCCCTACATCAGTGGCTGGTGTGGTTGGCTATAGCTAGTTCGGCTAGTTGCTGTTGACTGACACCTGGCGTGCCTTCAGCTTGTGACAGCTTATGTACAGCCACTGATGTAGGGATCTATGGTCTGTTAGTTAGTCAATCGTGTTACCATTCCATGCTTGTTCCTTGTTAATTTACATTGTTGACCAGTGGTAGATTTCACAACCCTACATCCTTTTGATTTTGATAGAAATCTTTTTATTTTCTTTTTTGTGTCCTTTTTTCTTTTTCAGTGAAGTGCAGTTCAATATCATGCAATTACTGTGCCATCTTTGTTTCCACCATTGGTTTGGTTTTCCTGTTGTTGATGGCTTTTCTTTATTAATAACAATAAAACTTGTAGCTAAATAATTCTTATGCTGTAGATACCAGCTCGCCATGCATGCATAAATCATAGATATTATGCATAAATACAGTGCATACGAGCCCCGCCCACACTTGTTTACGGCGGTTATAATTATCTGGCAAGGCAGAATGGTGATGGCGAGTGGGATAAAGAAAGAAGAAAGAAGAGGACAGAAGAAAACGAAGATGACGAAACTCGATTTCCAGGTTCGTCACTTTAGTAACAATCTCGAGCAATCTCCTTGCTACTGTAAGATGGGGCAACGCCAGATAGCAGAGTTAAGTGTCTTTGGACGTATAAGATTCATCACCAGGCGAAATATCAGCGTTTGAACGCTAATACATTGTATGTAGCCGCCATCTTGTTTTCTCGTTCAACCCTACATAGGGAGGCACCAGAGGAGGTTGGAAGCATTAGTATGCGCACGTGATTGTAGGATGTTATTATGCGCACGTGATTTCGAATGAGCATAGCTAACGTTCCATCGTGAGGCGTGGCTCAATGGCGCTAGCATACAGCACTAGAACTCATTCGTGGATTCTTTCTAAAATGGTATTGCGTAGAGCTTGATTACTGGTCTTACTTAAAGATATGATCTTAGAATAATTGGTTTAGCTATTTGCATAGTGCACTGCACACCAGTTTCTGAGCTTTGTATGTCGGAAATCTAGGAAGAAGTAGCACAACTCCAGTATACAGCACACTTGTGCTGGATTCAGGAATCTTTCTTCTGTGAAACAGCTTAAATTTAAGCAACTTTCTTAGTTCTAGCTCTGACCAGGTCTCGTCAGCTGTATACTGGGTTTTGCAGATAACAATGGAGCTGTCTCTTCGCTCGCCGTTTTAAACGCCAAGATTTTGCTTCAGGACGTCTGTAGTAGGCTTGTCAATAAGCTGATTGCTTGCACGAACAATAACTGTAGTGTTTTCCACAGTTAAGAATCGTCACTACTTTCTCGCCCATAGCAGCTCAGGAACCCCTGGGTTGGATCGGGTAGATCGCATATTTGTAATCTGCTGTGCAAGAGCTTTCGATTCATACTAAAGTCGTTAAATTCTGTCCAGAGAATAGCGTAAAATTGACAACTAAGATTCGCTGATTTGGAGAGAATTTACAAGCCACAAGTCACATGACTGAATATTAATGCTTCCAACCTCCTCTGGGGAGGCACTACCGTGCCTCCCTAATACCGTGCCTCCCTAATAGCTACATGTATAGTAAGGGGGGCGGGGTAATTTCGCCCACGGGGTAATTCCGCTCATTCCAAGTTCCAGCACCTGATGCCTGCAAACAAGCAAGCGAACGGCAGCAGCAAAGTGCTGAATAAATAGCTACACTATATAGCTATACTGAACTGCTGAAGCAAGCACATGAGCTTGCTTTCTTTTGATAAAAAATTAATATCTATTCATCACGGTAGACGAAAAATACAAAAAACTTCCTAAAACTTACTTAGCTCAATCATGCTTTATACTCATAGCCTCGTGTAAGCATAGAATGAATTATTAACAGTCAATAATACTATTAAAACAGTTTGGGATGCTCAGACACTCCAGATCTCTGACTGCAAGCGGCCTTGGTGCGCACTGACGAGGAAGGGATTTTTAAGAGGTGTGGCTTGCTGAAATGACGACAGGAAATGAATGTTTTGAAAAGTATGCTGAGCGAGGAGGAAGAATGGCTCTGTGACTTCTGTGAGCGACATGATTGTTACTCACAACAACTGGAACTCGGTTTTCTATGACTCATCACTTATTCATCCATGTTTATTCAGCATTCTGATTTCATTGTCATATTCCACGAATAATTGGCTGCTCACTCACATGATTGAGCACGAATACTTTCAGAGATTATTGGGAAATAGTGTAGAACCTTTCTTTCACGGCTAGAAACCGTTTCCACTAGCAATTCCTCTGTACAATAGAAAAAACGTGGTGGGCGGAATTACCCCGAAAAAATAATTTTGGAATTTTCTCAGTAATTAGGAAAGTCAAGCTGCTGTTATTATTAACGGTGATAGTGACTTGCTCTAGTTGCAACCACTAAGAGTACTTAGATTGACCTACAAGATCCTGCTATTGGTTGTTGGAAAGATTGTTCTCAGCTGGAGTAAAGCAGCTCTTAAGTTGGAAACACGGAAGTGTGGGCGGAATTACCCCGCCCTCCCTTACTACGTATGTTGCATGTCAACATATTGTTCATATTTGGGTGCTCCTAACCACGAAGAATTGCTTACATGAGCTTTTAGAGTTTGCAACCATAAATACAGTAAACGTGAATGTCATTGTAGGCTTGCAACTCTCATTATCTCGCAATATGATGAGGTCTGCACTTGCTGAGTCCACATTCTGGATAGCATGACACACATGCACTGTACACTGATGACATATGAAAAAGTCCATGCGCTGCAATGGGGTGTGCAACAAAAAAAATTATAATTCACGGTACAACAATGGTTCCATGCAGCTGTTCAAACTGAAACTTGTTTGTAATAGCTCTATAGTGCGATAGTCAATGTATGGAATGAAATGGTTGTCATAGTGAAGGTGTTATAATAATTATAGTAAAACTGACATAATGTATATTGTGTCATATCATGTGATCAGTTTTCGGCACAGTTGTGCTGATTGTCCACTGCTCCATATCTTCGTCGCCAGCATCGTGTATGGAAGGGCTGTTGTTGTGGACCATTGTTATCATTGTGCCGACAGCAGAGCAAGAACACTATCGTACACACTAGTAGCAATATCACTAATGATAGTCCTCCAGTCACACCACCAACTATCTCAAGTGGTACATTAGTTGATCCTGCATGTAGAAAGACCACAATAACATGACATTATTATGATAATACAAACAGTTTATTTAGTTAACAATTTAACCATAATAGTTATAAACTGTTCTGTTCTAAGAACTGTTCGGAATTAGTGAATTTGTTTTAGAACATAAATGATGCAGATACATTTGTAGTGAACAAAGCCAATTGTTATTCATAGTACTACATGTAATAAGATTCACAAGTCCGATATTCACAACCATAATTTCAGATTGGATCAGGCTATTTTATGTTACTCCATCACTAAAAATTGCACTGAATAAACAAAAGCAGTGTCTGGTATAGTGATTATAATGATAATTATAGTTAGCAAAGACCGGTCAAAACTACAATAAAATGTCTTACGCGAATTAAATATTTTGGTGAATATCTTAAATCTGCACTTTTTATACATGTCATGAGATGTCACTGAGCAGCCCTCTGGCATTGGTTGACCAGCAGGCAACTCCATCGGACTCTTTGTGGGCCCGGGTTTTTCAGAGGTTCTAGGCAAGCCTGTCATAATATAACTGTGATGCAGGCATGCAACGTGCTCACTCGATCAAGCAAGACTGCATTGGATGAGTTCACAAATGCTTTCATTTTCACCATGTGCTCAACTCTATACTATCCAACAGTGTTCTATATGGAGATTTATTAGTATTCTACAAAAACGAATGTACACGTGATATACTCAGAATACTAAAATACGAACGGCATTATGTACCGAGAAGCCCCGATTGGTTGCCATGGCAATCACGTGATAAATATGGACTCTAGTCTGAGCACACACTAGGAAACATTAGCCTAACAACTAAATCCTAAACCCTAAAAACCTAAAAACCTTCTCCTAACTGTGCAAAGTCGGGAGGGTGTCCTAACCCGGGCCTTCGGCCCAGAGCGTATGCACTACAAACCACGCACTAAACCGCTGATCCACCGAAACCTGTTGGCTGTTCAATCCACCAAACAAGCCCTTATAGTGCTTCTATACGTGCGCGCGCGTATATAATAAAAGCCGCCGAAGGCGGCTCGCGCACGTGACTTCCGGTCGGGGCTTCTCGGTACATAATGCGATTCCTAAAATACGCATCGGACTCACGATCGGTCGTATTAACCCTGGCAGAATTTCACGGACAAGAACTGATGAGTTCGTTTATTGTAAGGTTGTGTTTTTCTGTCTTTGTTGTGCAAGGTCAGTAGCTCAGTAAATGCATGCTAAATATAATGCCTGAATCGGCCTGAATAGTCTTTAAATTACATGTACATAGTGTACTAGCTAATGCGCAGTAATGCATTTATACTGATCTGCAGCTGTGATAGCGCAAACTGTTTTTTTTTTTTTTTTTTTTTTTTTTTAGAGCCCCATAGGGGTGGGTAATAATATATAGTAATACAAGGCAAAAAAATACAAGGCAAAGTTTGGAAGACAAAAGTAGTTCAAGAAATTTGACATTCTGATGTGACCAAGTCAATCACTTTGGGGATTCTGATGGCATGTCCACAAGATGATCGTGCTCCACGAATAGCTTGAATTGAGGAGCGTAGAAGAGAGAAGGAAATGTGACAACGCAGCCAGCACAAGACAGTGTTATAAGGCTCCAGTGTTATAAGGCTTATATAGCGCAAACTGTCGATTTTGAAGGCAATGTCCGTCTTGTGTTCGACACCACAGGAAACCAAGATTATGAAGGAATTCTAGAGGCAAGATCATAATAACACTATTAATAATATTATTAGCTATCTGTACATGCATGTAGAATAAATTATACACTTAATTCACTTCAGTAGACCGCAATATTCTAGGCTGCCGCGTTGTTCATTTGGCTCAGTATACTGAGCTATCTCGATTCATGCACAAAGTAAAAATAATTAAGACAACTATTGTGCATTAAATACTGTACTGTATAATTATATTTAGAGTATAGTCTAGTGATATTGACCAATGAGATTGACTACAGCTTGGACTCTAAATAGCTTAGTATCCAAACCGCGCACTTAGTATCCAAGCCGCGCTACTTAGAAGCCAACTTGAATCAGTACAGAAATTGTTGGATTCATTCTCTCTGCATAACGAAAAGACTATCATAAAGAAGAGCGACGACTAGTTGACACGTAGCGCAGATAGACGAGTGGAGGCGAGCTAGACATGTTGCTCGCTTTCGATCGTTAGTCGCGAGTCCGCAGTACAGTGCGCACAAGCATGCCGTGGCAGGGGAGGAGTTTCAAAAGCCAGGGTAGAGTTTGTTATAGTGGCGCACATGCATGGCTGGTGACCCAAAGAGCTTCTGTGTGGACAGTTTATGATGCTAGAGGCGCTTGACTTACCAAAACATTAACGTTTGTGTAAGAGTACTGCTGAGTATTGTTCGCCATCGAAGATTGCACTTTCTCTGTTCAGAACTACGTAAGAAACAACTTTAGCACGCCTCGTCTTTTCAAAAACAGACGCCATTTCTTTGTTTACAAAATCCGTCGTGTGAGTGTTGCTTAGCTACTCGTGGCTATACTCTAAAATAGTTAGACGCCTCGGCCAATGGGATCTACGCGGTTTAGAAACCTCGGCCGGGTTATGTAACGACCTCGCTACGCTCGGTCGTCACAACAAACCCGCCTCGGTTTCTAAACAGCGTAGATCCCATGGCCTCGTCGTCTAACTTATATCTATACTATACTGTATACTATCCAACAAAGCTGCATTGCACTAGAGGCATGCATTATACTGCATAGCCATAGTAATATCTACATTAGATAAGTTATACAAACGTGTAGTACATACAATACAGTTTAGCTTATCAGAACGTCGACAAGGCCTATCAGGAGAACAATAAAATATTATTCATAAGATTATTCATGAACATTATTTTACTACTGAAATATCATTGCTGATCTGATCTGATAACAACTATGAATCCAGATAGAGAAAGTTCAGTTTTAAATAATTCCAATAAGTGCATTATTGTTTTTTTTCTTGTTTACCTCTGTTAGTTTAGTTGTTTTCTTTGTGTCCCTTTCCTTACACCTTAGTGTTATTATGTATGTTACAAAATTATTTATAATAATAATTATTATAACATGGCAATTTTTATACACTGAGGTGTGTGGCGAAACATTACATTTGGACAGCTCATTACGTATATCAAAACTTTTACATGTATATACACTAGAAATAGGAAAACTTTGTCATCAGAAAATTTTAAAGTAAATTTTACTACTTCAGGTATATTCTCAGGGCAATTGGAATGCAGTGTGCTATGAGTTGAATGGTACAATAGTGACCAACAAGGAAGCTGCAACCGCTGCTTGCAGACAAATAAAACACACTGCTGTCCAAAAATTGGGCTCAGCAGCTAGCCTGGGGTATATACGTATATATACCATAGAGTGTGGGCGTCCCAATACAAGGCACAGGTGGTATATTTCTCATATTCCACCATGGTGGTATATATCGCATAATCCACCATGGAGATTATGCGATATATACCACCATGGTGGTATATGAGAAATACACTCCTCTAGGGGTTAACCAAGAGGTGTTCCCTGGTCACGTGACCAGGTTGAGGTTGCCAGAGGGCATCCTCGGACAGTTGTTCGCCTTGCAACTAGCAGCACCCAGTTGCAGGACGAAGATGCGCAGAAGTGGCTGAGATTTATAGTGTACAATCATCCTGACACTAGTGGGTATTAAATTGGCAAGCATGTGACAAACCCCGCCCAAGTCATGTTGAATATTGCAATGAATACAAGAAAACTTGGCGATCGCTCTTTCGCTCTAGAAGCACAAAGCTGTCCAAGTCTTTGCCACACACTCTACTCAGGTACGCGTACACACTTGGGGCCTCCTCTCGGCCCGTGACTCACCGCTAAATCGAGATCCACGCGAGCACGAGCAAAAAGCGACGCCCACACACTAAGGTATATAACATATGAACCATGGCTTGTCGGTGTGTATGCCGAATATACCACTCTCGGTCTCGGTCATCGGAAGTTTGCAGCCTCGATAAACCCCTCGCTTCGCTCGGGGTTTATCTCGGCTGCAAACTTCCTCTGACCTCGAGTGGTATATTCGGCATACACACCTCCAAGCCATGGTTTATATATTACACAAGAAAATAAAAAGATTTCTATCGAAATCAAAAGGATGTAGGGTTGTGAAATCTACCACTGGTTCACAATGTAAACTAACAAGGAACAAGCATGCATGGAATGGTAACACGATTGACTTGCTAACAGACCATAGATCCCTACATCAGTGGCTGCTGTGGTTGACCTAGTTGCTGTTGACTGCTAACACCTGACGTGCATTCAGCTTGTGCACAGCCACTGATGTAGGGATCTATGGTCTGTTAGCAAGTCAATCGTGTTACCATTCCATGCATGCTTGTTCCTTGTTAGTTTATATTGTGAACCAGTGGTAGATTTCACAACCCTACATCCTTTTGATTTCGATAGAAATCTTTTTAATTTCTTGTTTGTGTCCTTTTTACTTTTTAGTGAAGTGCAGTTCAATATCATGAACATACTGAGCCGTCTTTGTTTCCACCATTGATTTAGTTTTCCTGTTGTTGATGGCTTTTCTTCATTATTAACAATTTTAAACTTGTAGCTAAAAATAATAATTGTTATGCTGTACATAATAATCAGCACGCCTACGCATACATGCATGCATATGAAGTGCATACGAGCCCCGCCCACACTAGTTTGTAGATCTGTACGGCGGTTATAATTATCTGGCAAGCGCAGAATGGTGATCAGACGACCTTACCGTTGAAGACTCCAGACAGATATGTCTTCTCCGTGATCTATACGGCGCGGAGATACTCAAGGTAGTGCTTGGTCACGTGCGCTAACCACTGCTTGGTCACGTGCGCATTGCGCAATCACAATAATGGCGTCTAACACTTAGCTGACAATGGATCACGATCGAGAACTCGCGGAATGTATATCGCCGTTTCGCTAAAAACAAAGTTCAAAAGGCACCTGCCAGGAGAATTTCACGACTGTTCGTGGGTGTTTTGGTCTCGGCACTGCTCGCGTAAAGGCGCTAGGCGCGCTGAAGAAAGAAAGAAAGAAGAAGAAGAAAACGAAGATGACGAAACTCGATTTTCACCGTTTCTAGGTTCGTCACTTTAGTAACAGTGTAGAGCGCTCTCCTTGCTACTGTAAGATGGGGCAACGCCAGATAGCAGATCTAAGTGTCCTTGGACGTATACAATTCACCACCTGGCGAAATATCAGCGTTTGAACGCTAATACATTGTATGTAGCCGCCATCTTGTTTTCTCGTTCAACCCTACATAGGGAGACACTACCGTGTCTCCCTAATACACAGGAAAATATGGATATTTTCCAGGATATTAAAGTTAAAACAGGCAAATATGGATATTTTCCAGGAAGTGGCAAAGTGGCACTGGTCCCTAGTCCACACCTGCCCACCCGGCGAAAATGAGTCGAGCTTTATACCCCACAAAATAGCAGATACTAGTGGGCTATCGTCAATAAATTATCAATAAATTTTTGGCGCACGTGTTAACCTTTGGGAAAGGTCAGCCAGCATTGCTGCCTGAAACCGTGCGTTTAGCTGCACAAAAGTTGACGCCAGGCTTCGTTTGTCGCCCAACATGAACACGGGCGTTCGCCGTTTGTCACCCAACTTGAACACGGGCGTTCGCCATTATAGACCTGGCGAGTGTGCGCTTGGAGGCGAGTGCCCTGGGCTCCCATCGCTCGTAGATCTTCGCTTACAAGCTACAGAACAGCTACGAGCAGCTACAAACACCACGAGAAGCT
Organism: Haliclona indistincta; assembly: GCA_964017065.1. Taxonomy (NCBI): domain Eukaryota; kingdom Metazoa; phylum Porifera; class Demospongiae; order Haplosclerida; family Chalinidae; genus Haliclona; species Haliclona indistincta. Next base: position 248,083 of record OZ024786.1, on the reverse strand, counting down.
ACAAACACCACGAGAAGGCTGGTGGTGGGGTACAAGTCAGTTAACTCCCGGTCTCTTCGGCGATCGGGATAATACCTCGGTGGTTAATTATGCCATCCTCGGGCTCCGCCCTCGGACAGCATAATTAACCACCTCGGTATATATCCCGTATCGCCTCAGAGACCGGGAGTTAACTATTACATATACCCCCTAGGACGGCGTTTGACATTTTCTACGTCACAAGTTTACACAACCAAGCCAACCTCAGTCAGGCTCAGTGATGATAGCACTACCACAGAGTGATGATTATCATTACAGCTGTTGTGAATATCATTAGCATAGCAGCCCTAATGCTTTCTGCTGTATAAACTTGTGACGTAGAAAATGTCAAACGCCGTCCTAGGGGGTATATTGACGGTTGCATACTCTTAGGTAATGTACTCTTGACAGTACCTGTACAGTTATTGAAGCAGCAATTAAGACAATGACTATAATATTAAGAAGCATGATGTTTTTAAGCTTACTACACTGAATTCCCACAAACTCTTCACAACCCTCCTTTGGAATTAGTTCATCACTGTTGTCACACCTCAAGAGAAATATGTCACCCTCAGTAGAAGGGAACTTGACCTCAGGGCACCGTATACCAGTGATAGCTGTTGGCTGTAGATCGGCAGGGTCATTATACCTGCACACAACATGTAGATTGATATTGCCATCCATGCATGATGCATGAAATAGTTAGTAAAATTAATTTTACCCCAATCTGGTTGCTGAGCCCCATTTTGTGAAGGTAGTATGTTTCTTTTGTCTGCAAGCAGCAGCAGCTGCTCCAACATTGGTCACTATTGTACCATTCATCTGATAACATACAACATTCCACTTGCCCTGAGTATATACCTGTATACATGCAGAAGTTAAGTTAACTATAATAAATTATAGCAGTCTAGCTTACCTGCAGAATTCCTTCATAGTTGACATTGCCATCAAACGAAAGTTGAACATTACCTTCAAAATCTGGTGTTTGTGCTCTCACTTGTAAGAAATACATAAGTTACATTGCATGATAACATAGCGCATTACAGAATTGGCATTATACCTTGTGCAAAGATGCAGGTGATAGCAAAGCATAGCCCCACGATCAGCTCCATACACAGCTGCACTGACAAACTGATTAGAAATTGTAGTACCGGTACTGCATGGTACTGAACTAAATAACAGGTGGCTCACAGCTTTATTTCAGCTGGCTCACAGCTTTATTTCAGCTGAGGAAACCACACAAAAGGGCATATGATATACACTTCAAAGAAAATCATATAAATGATGAATCAATTAAAGTCGCGACTGTAATTATTCATTATTGTAGTTTATTCACATAATGCTGCTTATAGGAGTGAAGCCAAATTCTAGGAACCATAATAACGGTAACATTAGCTATCCATTATATACACCCAATAAATATCAAATCTATACAACTATAGCTAGCTATAATGCATAGCTAAGAGTGTTTGACCAATCAGATTGCCCAGTTGGCGTCTCATATGACCCGCGGGCTATGACCTGGCTACAAGTTATTGTGGATCTTACATTACCACTCTCTGCTTCAACATGGTCTGCTCTATACAGTTGTTGGTTGACATGCACTTTCACTCAATAAAAACGGATTTCACAATGTGCAGTAGGTCACAATAAAATATAGCTATTAATACTATAATAATAATACATGAATAATAATGATCACAGCTCATAACTAGGCACCAAAGGTGCTGATGCCTCGGTGGAATTCCATTGTACACAGCACTGGACTAGCTACAGTAAACTCCATCTATTATACAAGCTATAGCACAATTCCTGTACAGTAAGAAATGCAACCATTTCACATACACAGCAACAAACTGCAGCTGTTATACCTTGCTGTACAGCAATCACAATGCAGTATAATAGTTATGCAATGCAATTCCTGTATGATGAAATTAAAGCTGAAGAGCGCTGCAACAAGCTGCAATACAGCACTGTTTGCAGAATAAGCTAGCTTGTTGCAACTATGTAATCAGAAGCCAATCAGTGCTGACCACTAATTCAACTGGGCGTGTCTATAAAGTTCAATTCAAGTGCAGAGCACGGCACAGCACATATACACGGCGAGATAGCGTCCTACGCTGCTATCCTGTGACTTATCAGTTTCTAGGCAGTCAACTGTGGATAGTTTTGTCTACGGAGAACTCTAGATCATCAGCAACTACTGTAGCTCAAGCCGGCGAGCTCAAGCTCGAGCTGTATAGGCCTTCGAGAGAATTTCGCTGGACCTACAAAGCTGTTTTGTAGTACAAACGAACTCACTAGCTGTAAGGCAGTCAGCTGTAAACTCTTTTGTCTTTAGAGGAGTCCAGATAGCCGGAACAACCATCGAGGTACGCATCTCACGAACGGAGCTTTAGAACCAACAATCTATCAATACAGTTCCGAGCAAATAGCGATTTCTACCGGTGTTGCTGATATCAGCGCTTAGTTTTTAGCGTGCGATGCGCTATGCCGGCAACGGACAGACACGCACACAACACGACTACTGTATGCCTCGTGGCTCCACCCACCGAGGCATAATAATCATGACAGCTATACTGGGCACTGTTTTGGCAGCAGTTCTAGAATATGATTGGTCACATCACTGACCTGGAATAGCATATGAATAACATTACACATAATCAATGAATGGACTTACTGCAATGATATCGTCAGCATCTGATTTAAGAGTAGGATAACCTAATATGGTGAAAGGAAGACAATTCAAGGTGGCGGGATACCAAAATTAATGATATTCATGATTTTACTGGTGTAGTAACGCCAGCTAACGCAGCAGATGACAGAGTGATTGTAACAGAGAATCAACCTCTGTGCAGCAAATGATTATTGACAGGCAGACTGAACATAGCATGGCATGGCATGATGAGAGATGGGCCACCAGGGCTTATATAGTGACTGACATGATACAATAGAAACAGTAATACAAGTACAAGTGATTGTTAAGAGTTGTTCAGTAGGGTGCCCAGTAGTCTGCGTTTACTACATATTCCTCCCTTCTTTGCTTGGAGAATATCTGTCAGGAGGACGACGGTTCCTATTAGAACGTCGAAGAGGTAATCTCTGAACTGGTTGAGGAGGAGATGAAACAGGTGGTACATGTACAATAGTGGGTTGTGATGGAATCAGATCAAATTGATTGTCAACACCTGCAGGTTCTCTGGTAGCAGTTCTGTGGCGAATATGGTCCACATGACGTCTAATGATGCGTCCATCGTCCAGAGAAACCTTGTACGAGAGAGGACCAGTTTTTTCTTTGATATGTCCACTCAACCATAGAGGGGTCTTGTTGTTGAAATTGCGGACAAACACAGGATCAGAGATGGAGAATGTTCTCAGCTTGGTATGATGGTCATGGGTCTTTCTCTGAGCTTCCTGTGCTTTGTGTACCTTTGATGCTGCATTGGGCAACAACAAGGATAACCGAGACCTAAGCCTCCTCCCCATTAGTAGCTCTGCTGGAGTTCTCCCCGTGGTTGTGTGAGGTGTAATACGATATCTGAAGAGAAACTCATTCAGCTGGACAGCGAGAGAACCAGTGGATTTTTTCATGGAGCGCTTGAATGATTGGACAGCTCGTTCAGCCAGACCATTAGATGCAGGGTGATATGGCGCTGACTGAATATGTCGAATTCCATTGGAAGACAAATAGTCCTTGAACTCCTCACTACGGAATGCTGGACCATTATCAGAGACAATAATCTCAGGTAGACCATGAGTTGAGAACAGCGTCTGCAAGTGGCGGATGGTAGATTCAGCTGTTTGTCTTGACTCGATGATCTCTAACCACTTGGAGTGAGCATCCACAATGACTAAGAAGGTTTTGTCTCCAAAACACGGTCCGGCAAAGTCAATATGTAATCGAGCCCATGGTCTCTCAGGCCATTCCCATGGATGGAGGGGAGCTTTTGCAGGAGAATTTTGATGGAGTTGACATTCTGAACATGACTTGACTTTGGTTTCGAGATCAGTGTCAACACCAGGCCACCAGAGGTAGCTACGTGCCAATCCTTTCATCCGGGAAATTCCAGGGTGAGCGATGTGTAGCTCATCAAGTGTTGCTGAGCGTCCAGCTGCAGGAATGATGACACGACTGCCCCACATGAGACAACCGTCAAGTAGAGTCAGCTCTGATCGACGACGAAAATACGGTTGGATCTCTTCTGACACCGAATACGGCCAACCGTTCGACACGAAGTTTCTAACTTGAAGCAGGAGAGGGTCTTTGTCAGTCCAGAGCTTGATCTGGGTAGCAGTGATAGGTGATTGCTGGAGACTCTGAAGTAGCAGCACTGTTTCACCTGGAAGGGGAACATCAATAGGAGTTTCAGGCAAAGGCAAACGACTTAGAGTATCAGCTTCTACATTCTCACAACCCTTCTTGTACTGAATGGTGTAATCAAAACTGCTGAGGATCAGATTCCATCGCTGGATACGAGCTGACGACATCTGAGATATTGCTCGATCAGGTGCAAACAGTTCAGTCAGTGGCTTGTGATCAGTCTTCAGTTCGAACGAACGTCCCAAGAGGTACTGTCGGAACTTCGTGACAGCAAAAATAATGGCCAGTCCCTCCTTATCGATTTGTGCATAGTTTTTTTCTGCTGGGGATAATGTTCGAGATGAGAAGGCAACCGGCTGCTCGGTACCGTCCTTTAGCTGATGGGTGAGTACTGCTCCCACTCCATAAGAAGATGCATCTGCAGAAACAACGAGAGGTAAATTGGGGTTGAAATGGATTAGGAAAGAAGATGAAGAGAGAGAGAATCTTGCTGCGTCAAATGCTCTCTGCTGTTCTGGACCCCATTCCCAGCTTGTGTTGTTTCTGAGAAGACGATGCAGCGGAGCCAATAGGGTGGACTGATTGGGCAGAAAACGACTGTAGAAATTGAGAAGACCCAAGAATGATTTCAGTTGAGATAGATTAGTCGGTCTCGGAGCGTTTCTGATCGCCCTCACTTTCTCAGGTGCTGGGTGAATACCCTCTGATGAGATGACGTAGCCCAGATAGGTCACTTTGGGTAGCATGAAGCTGCATTTAGATCTCTTCAATCTCATCCCTGACTCTTGCAATCTCTGTAGCACTTGCTGGAGATTCTTGAGGTGATCAGCATCAGTCTTCCCCGTCACTAGGATATCGTCTAGATAGGTTACAACATTGGGGATTCCCTTCAGCAAATTCTCCATTGTGCGCTGGAAAATGGATGGTGCTGCAGAGACGCCAAATGGCAATCGAGTGTATTGATAGAGCCCCTTGGTAGTGTTGATAGTCACTAGCGGCTTGGATTCTTCAGAGAGGTGGAGCTGTTGATAGGCGTGACTCAGATCTAGTTTTGAGAATGACTTTCCTCCAGCGAGAGTAGACAGGAGGTCTTCAACTTTGGGAAGAGGGTACATATCTCTCTTTGCGGCTTTGTTGACAGTGACTTTGAAGTCTCCACAGATTCGAATCGCCCCATCTCTCTTTACGACAGGCACGATAGGTGCAGCCCAGTCCGAGTGAGCAACAGGTTCGATCACGCCATCCTCCTCCAGTCTAGTCAGCTCATCCTCCACTCTTGAGCGTAGAGCATAGGGTATAGGACGTGGTCTGTGATAACATGGTTGTGCATCAGGAGAGATCTGCAATGTTACTTTAACATCTTTCAATGACCCCAACTCATCTCTGAACACTTCAGCATGGTTCTCCAGGAGTGATTGCAGCTGATCGTCCACCTTGTTGACAGAGTGCAGTGACTGTAGCAGTTTCCAGTCTAACTTTATCTCCTTCATCCAATCTCGTCCAAACAAGGGTCGACCAGCTCCTCTGACCACGAGTAGAGGTAGTGTCTTCTGTTGTTGTCTGTAGGAAACACAAACAGTAATTGAACCACAGACATGCATTAGTTCTCCAGAGTAGGTACGCAGCTGAGCAGTGGACTTCTGCAGAACAGGGCGTTGGTCTTCAGGCCAAACAGACAGGTAGGTTTCCTCGCTGATAACAGAGACGGAAGCACCAGTGTCGATCTCCATTTGTAGGTCTGCTTGGTCAGCGCTGAGAGTCACCAATAGTGGATCAGTTCCCTGTTTCGACAGCTGAAATGTCCAGTAGACTGGATCTTCAACAACGGATGAATCAGTAGGCTGCTCAGTAGAACCAGACGGCACCGTGGAAGTGTCCGCGTCCTTGACGTCGACATGTTTCACATCGTGTTCAGGCTTGGCTCCAGACGGACGAGACTTAGGATGCTGCTGACGCTGACGACTGCGACAAACACGAGAAATGTGTCCTCTTTTACCACAGAAGTGGCAGTTCTCTTCTTTAAATTTGCAAACAGAAGACTTGTGTCGTCCACCACAGCGGTAGCATGGATTTAGCGGTGGACCATGGCCACGTGGCGTAGCTTTTTGTTTACCAGCATCACCACCACGAACAAAATGTATGTCAGCACCTTGAGGCTTTGATTGTAGCTGACTGGTGTCCTTCCTCACTGATTCCATTAGCACAGCGAGGTCGTAAGCCTTCTTGAAGGTCAGGTTAGGCTCACTCAACAGTCTCTGCTGCATTGCTCTGTCTGAAATACCGCACACCAGTCTGTCTCTTAGCATATTTTCTAGAGCGGCGTCTTCGAAATTGCAATGCTCGGCAAGGCTGCGAAGCTCTGCACAGAAGGTCGAGATACTTTCTCCAGGTTGCCGCACTCGAGCGTTGAATTTGCAACGTTGCACCATGTCTTTCGGCTTTGGAGAGAAGTGTGCGCTTAGACTTTCCACAACCTTTCCGTAGGTTTGGGTATTGAGCTTGGTTGGAGCGAACAGTCGGCGAGCAATTTGGTAAGTACTGTGTCCACAACTGCTAAGAAGAATTGCCCTCTTCTTGGTCTCGTCTTCAACACCGTTAGCGATGAAGTACTCGTCCAACCGCTCGATGTATGGAATCCATTCTTCTTTCTCAGAGTCAAACTCTCCAATGGAACCATACGTCGCCATCCTCGTCGCCAGAATACGCGTGTAGTAACGCCAGCTAACGCAGCAGATGACAGAGTGATTGTAACAGAGAATCAACCTCTGTGCAGCAAATGATTATTGACAGGCAGACTGAACATAGCATGGCATGGCATGATGAGAGATGGGCCACCAGGGCTTATATAGTGACTGACATGATACAATAGAAACAGTAATACAAGTACAAGTGATTGTTAAGAGTTGTTCAGTAGGGTGCCCAGTAGTCTGCGTTTACTACAACTGGATACTGTTATTTTCACTACAAGACTGAACTTGGTGGCTGCTTTTTGCACTCAGTCTTACTCGCGCTGTCTCTAGGACCTGATTAATGTAAGTTTCGAGCCTATGCTCCCCGCCGTCGCAAAGCTACAAGACCGGCCATCGCGAGGATGCTAAACGAAGAGCTTACAGCTACATGAGCACGCTTACCACCCCAGGATCTAGGACTTCAAGGATGCTTTTTCGATATCTCTCTTTTGTTCGTTAGATACACGATTGAACGCCAAACAGCCATGAGCAAGCGTCGCTAGCTCTGCACTCGAGAAGCGCGCAGCAAATCGGATCCTTGAATACCTGGAGATACGATAGATGAACACACTGAAGAGTTCTTGGCCCGCTACGATTCACATAGAAGTAGAAAAACTGCGGCACACAAAATGGAGAGCAACATCTCCAAGCTCGCGATGGTCGGTCTTGTAGCTTCGCGACAGCAGGGAGAAGTCTGCTACGCTGTTCACAAACTCACTGGCTGCAAGGCAGCCAGCTGTAGACAACTTTGTCTCCAGAGAAGTCTATAACACCACCAACAGCCATCCAGGTGAGCTATTCACATGGTAACTTACGCACTAAGCTTTAAAATCAAACTTCTTAAAATTCAAATCCGAGCAAATATCGATTTCTACCACTGTTGCTTGTTTCAGCAATTAGTTTTCAGCGAGCTACGAGAAATCGTTGCGACAGAATGACTGACACCACGACTACTGTATGCCTCGTGGCTCCACCCACCGAGGCATAACTAGTATGCGGGTATTTTATCTGTGCGGGAGGTGACGAGAAACTAACAATAGAGACCTTTAGATTTACACGTTTTACGCGTAACGTGTAACCTGTAAACTGTAACTCGCGTTTCACGTTACAGGGGAAATTCCAGTGGCGATTTAGATTCTACAGGTGTGGTTTTTACTTGTGGCGAGGCGGCTACAAACTTCCAGGTTTTGCACCAAGACATGGCTTGAAACAGATTTCAAACGCTATAAACAACTGCCAGCACAAGTTTGCTGCCACAGATGAGCTTCCAGCAGTGCAGTGGATAGCGAGCGGTAAGTGAATCTATGGTTACTTCTCTTCTGTCGAGTGCTGCAGGTGACAGACAGCACGTATCAGCGCTTTAACTAGTCGAACATATAGAGCAGGCATCAAGCTACATTTTTAGCTATAACAAACGTGGAGCTGACGGAATCTTGAGCAACAGGAACTACAGGGAAACGGCCGACCTGTAGAAGGGGTCCTACACGTTAAGAACGGGGAAAATTGACGTGTGCTCGACCGTGTAGCGTGAGTGGGCGGTGCTCACGTGATCATCTACACGTTACGCGTACACGTCCAGGTCAAAAACGTGTAAATCTAAATGTCTCTAATCTACTTTGTATGGCCCAATGCTACCGCCCTAAATTAATCTAGTGTGATTCATTTACAAGGGAGGCAGCATTATGGCTACTATCATTACACTATTCCAATCTTGTTCTCTGTAATTCATCAACCGTAAATCATTTTACATTTTTGTTAAAAGTAATGTTTAATTCGGCAGTTTTATTGTGCTATCATGTTTTGGACTAACCTGGAGTGGGGATATTTTGAGCAGTGGAACTATTTTGAGGAGTGTTCGGAGTGGTGTTCAGAGTAGTGTTCAGAGTAGTGTTCAGAGTAGGGTTATATGACGGAGTAATTGTGGGCATCAGAAACACTGTTAAAATAAATATTAATAGTTAAGTCTAATAAAATACACAGGAAAAGTGGTGTGCTATTAATTTTAGGCTGTGAATTGTGAGCTGAGAAACAACACTATGCTTGTCAAAACGGCACATGACAACGTGCTGATTTTGCCTCTTAGATACTGTATTTGCTGATTTAGCGCACTTACTTCCTGGCATATTGAATTCAGCATACGGAGCTCCTGGCCATATACATATTAGTTTTTTGGAACAGCACGCAATGCCAAACAGCACATGTACTAGTTAAACAACGGTCCGAGGGCAGTATGGAATATACACGAGGGCAATCCAATTAGAGCCCGAGGGCGCAGCCCGAGGGGTCTAATTGGATTGCACGAGTGGATATTCCATACTGCCCGAGGGACCGCTGTTTAACGTGTTTGTATCGCACCTCGTGGGCGTATCCCACTGCATTGTACTGTTTTTAGTATCACTTGTGCTATGTTTAGTATCACACGTGCTATAGTAAAAAGACCACAATGGAACCCACTAGCATAAGGAAGCTTAAGAGGTATATAAAGCGAACGCAATAGTGCTCTGTACCTTCCGGTAGGGCTTGCCCTACCACTATTTTTCTACCACGTGGTCAACACTGTACCACGTTAAAAATTTTTTGGGCTACTTGCCCTTTCAGCAGATATTGTCTGTTCCTTCAGACAATATCTGCACCATATCGTGGCCCCGGGCAATATATTCCATATTGCCCTAGGGCAGCAATATATTCCATATTGCCCTGCAGTTGGGGCAGTATGGAATATATTGCCCTGGCGGTGCCTTTGATACGCCCACGAGGTGGGATACATGTGTTGTGTGGGGACATGTATTTTGAATTTTAGCACACGAAAGTGTGTCAAAACAGCACCTTTGCTTTCCCAGCATGCATTATGTGTACTATTCACCTTTCACTGTACGGTAATTACTGATAGGTCCTGGTCCCAGAGCATTCACAGCAAACACAGTAATATAGTAGGTTACTCCTGGTACACCAGACACTGTGTAGCTAGTCATAGAAGAGTTCACTTGTGTGTGTATCAGTGTGCTGTTAACACTGGTATTATAAGACACTACATAGTGAAGGACTGGGAAATATTCTATCAAGGCTGGAGACTGAAGAAGCAACAAAACGTAAATCATACGATTTTGATAAGCAGTCATACCTGCCATATCACTGCAGTCATACCTGCCATATCACTGCAGTCATACCTGCCATATCACTGCAGTCATACCTGCCATATCACTGCAGTCATACCTGCCATATCACTGCAGTCATACCTGCCATATCACTGCAGTCATACCTGCCATATCACTGCAGTCATACCTGCCATATCACTGCAGTCATACCTGCCATATCACTTCAATGTTTGTTTGTTTTGACTGAGCTGCCATGAGGTTCACAATACCAGGAACTGAAGAAAAATGTGTAGACATGGCGTAAATTGAACAGAATGAATGTTCATACCATCATACGTCACCATGAGGAGATCACTCCATGGTCCATGTTGTCCTGTACTGTCAGTAACAGCCACAGCAAATGAGTAGTTGTGTCCACGAGTGATCAGGTCATCAGTCAGTATCAGTGACTCAGTGTTGCTAGTACTGTAGCACGAGCTAGAGCTACTGTAGTTAGTGATATTGATAGTGTAGTTGAAGACACAGTCTGTGGGTCCATCAGGAGGAGGTAGCCATGTTAGTGATGCTGGGACCTTGGTTGCAATAATTTTAATACTTGTTGGTGCATTTGCTGCACCTGAAATGCAAAAGTACATGTACATTTGACTTGATTATAAAAATCTAGCTTATACCTGCAGCACTGATCCTCAAGTTTTGCGATTTCTTACTGCTTTCGCAGCGAATTTCTATGTTATTGATCAGTCTCACATTGATAATTTTTACGATTGAAACTACTGAATAATTTTGTTCAATAAATTCTGCTTGTAGGTTCTTATTCGTTGGTTCAATAATATTTACAGTTAAAGCATTATTGTATATCCAGCTTATTCGCAGTTGTTGGATTTCTTTGTTGCTTACTGTTCTTGTCACACTGCAATTCAGTGTGACGTTTTGACCAGGACAGGCAGATTCATTAGCTGCCGGATCGACGGCCAGGAGGGTTATTTTGTCTGATGATACCTGGTCTTTGGCTATAGTCATGTTAAAAAAAGTGGTGTTAACAAGCACAGGAGATATTTTTACCTATGCATAGGCTGCAGCTGCTCAGGAGAACGGCAAAAGTCACTAAAATTGTCATTTTGACTTTATGATCAATGTCATAATTTTTGTATGTTCAGTATCAGTCTTTTATAGACCCTTTTCTGTAGCCATTGTGAAACTAAAACACCTTATAATAGAGGGCTTTTTGTTTTGTATACTAAACAAAGCACCCACAAGACAGACAGACAGACACTCACATTTAAACTAACACTGTACTAAAAGATCAATCATGGCTGTACTAAACTAAAACAAGTGCAGGGCATAGCATACACAATCGATCGAGATAGCGTCCATAGCTTACTTACAGCGCTTTGCAGGTAGGTTGTCAGAAGCAAGCTGACAGAGTCTAGGTTGTGGTCTAGATACAATAAATGTTCAAAAAGTTAGCTGCAGCATTGACGCCCCAGAGGGTGATTTCGTCTGATGATACCTGTTCCTTAGCTACAGTCATGCTCAAAAAGTGGTGTTAAAACGTGAATCCACTCAGCAAAGAGGAGGCGATCGATTGACCAAACCAACTAAAGAAAGGAGGACCATGACTTAATTTATGGAGACAAATAACACCAAAATGCACAAGATATCTCAATAAGAATTTATATAACATAATTATCTCATAAGAATTTATGTAACATGGATATAAACGTGCTAGCGCTGCCTGTGGGCCGGAGATCAGCCAGAATTTGCTGGTCTTACTCACGAGTTAAACAATACTCTAGGCAAGTAGTCGGAAAGCCTACGCACAAAAATGTTTGCATAGCTTGTCTGAACCCTAGGTGAAAGCATGCACCGATGTAATACGCCCTGGATGTGCTGTGCAAATAACAAATAATTATGGCTCACCTAAAAGACCATGTGCTCCAGTTCCGGACTTGTAAGTCTTACGTAAAACAAAGTATACAAAGGTCAATCACGTGATCAGAATGGCGGGAGCGAGCAGCAGTTGCATTGCTGTCGTGGATTCTTTGTGCTGCTTTTGCAGGTGAGTCTGTTACCTCTTTGAGTATGAAAGTTTATTTATTGGTAATGCATAGGTGCCGACGTTTAAAAACGCAGAGAAGAGGAGCTTTCATAAACCAATAAAGGTAGGTTTATAATATTCTGCATCATGTTGTTTTGATAGTTTAAAATTGGCGGCATTAAACGTACACATGCATGGGTTATTATATTCTCTCTTTTGTGTTTCTTCTAAGGGTACAATGTACAGCAACAACAATATTCAAGGTACACACAATGTGTACAATGTTTTCTGGATTCTATCATCTCCTTGCAGCTCTTGTACCTACATGAGAGAGACTAGTAAAAGGTAGAAAGTAGTTTTATTCATATTCATACCTCCAGGTATTTTGTTGTAAAAGGTGAATGGTCTCTGTTGTGTCTTACATATTTCTGTCAAATATCCATCATGGTAAGAAGATTCAAAGCCAGCTCTTCTTTTTACTGTCTTTTTTAAATGTAGGTTATGATCAACTAACCTACATGGGTGAGACATTACATTATTATCTAACAGTTTTATCGATGTTCATACCTCCAGGTATTTGTTGGATAAGGTGAATGGTCTTTGTCGTGTCCTACCACCGATCTCAGTGAAATTGATATCAATCATAGTAAGAAAACTCAATATCAGTTCTTTTTCCCGGTGCTTTTTCCTGTCTTTTTTACATGTAGGTTTCGTTCAAAAAAGAAATTCAAGAGTGTGATTGACAAGACAAAGACTATTTACTTAATAACTTTACCTGATACACAGGTTTATGTGTTGTACATGTATGTTTAGAAAAAGTGTTTTAAACTGATTCAATGGAATTTACAGTTATATTAATACGAATGGCAATGCTGGGATTCTAGAGCAGGAGCGTAGCTTTGGTGCTTTAGATATACTTCACTTTTACTTACCATGTAAATATATGTCAAATATGGACCTCACATACAGCCAGTTGTAAATCTATACTAACTTTATGTTTGCCAACTGACAAATACAAGTAAATGTGACATGCACCATTGATTTGCTTTACATTTGCATAGGTAAACAAATATCCGCTTTCGCCCTGTGAATTTATCAACTACCTATCACAATTGGTATACAATAAATTCCTCTCTCTCTCCTTCTCCCTCTCTCCCTTTCTCTCTCGCTCTCCCTCTCCCCCTTTCTCTCTCTCCCCATATGCAGATTGTTCATGCTCCTCACTGTAGTCATAAAGCTAAGCTAGTGAAGCTACATGTAGGTGACAAGCTATATAACATCAGAGATCTCACACGACGCACTCCTCAAGGATGGAGTGAGGAAAGAGTACAAGAGTACTTCAAATGGACAGCAAAGGACAGCCGGGACAGTAACCACATACACCAGCTATAGATATGCATTGCTTTACCAGTAACTGAAAGACTAGCAAATATATCTCAGCTGTTCTAGCTACTACTATTATCGTTAGTAGATGCAGATTTGTTCACTTTACTTCAGAAAAGTTTTTATGTATGTGTGTATTTGGCTGAGTAGCAACCTTTTTGATTACAGGAATCCACTTAATATTATTACAGGTTGTCTCCTTTCCAAATTTGTCTCTTGATTAAACCCTGCACTTTTTCTCAAATTTTGATCCCAACTTCATTGTGCTCTTCTCTACTACATACGCCATGTACTATAGGGTGTGAAGGGTTTATTGGGAACTAATAAATCCCTCGAGAAGAAGATTCAAGACGTGTTAGATACAAGAGGGCTTTCATTATAAGACTGAGTGCATGTGTTTGTTCATATCATCGTGCTTATCAAGGATATTATTGACTAATATTACATGTACATGAACTGTCTAACGATAAATTTTGTCTACAAAAAGGCTCAAGCATAAATCAGGCACACTAAAATGAGACTTGCATAATAAAACTTTTTGTACATACAGGAGCTAAGAATATCTTCATGCAGGTGTGGAAATTGCGGGCAATTCTGGTCATACATCACGCAACTCCAGGGAGCTGCAAAATACTGCTAATTTTAGCACAAGTATGCGAACTTGTCTTCTAATTTTAGCATGTGTATGTGAGGTTGTCTTCTCTGTTGCTAATGTCCATTACCAGGAATTTCTATGTTTTGGGGCTGCAGTGATGAGTTGTATGATGCAAGTCTGGTTTTGAATATGCCTGCATGAATTATGACCAATTTGGTGATCATATATACGCGTAGCGACTAGAAATTATAGTTGCACATACATGTAATAATGTATTGAAGCAAAAACGTTAATAACTTAACGTACAACAATAGGTCACCTATTGCAGGTATATAGTATAGGTTAATAATCCATTGTCATCACTGATGTACAGTCGGCCTGTTTGATTAGATACAATGAAATGAGGATGCTTGAAACTAGAGCCATCACTGTCACCGATATATCCAAGAAACTTGCCGTTACTACTGAACATACTCACTGTATTATTGTTAATCTCAGTCACATAAAGTATGCCATTAGCATCGACACACAGACCATATGGACGAATGAGTTGACTTCCTCCTTCTTCCTTACTGTCGATGACAGACAACAGTTTACCCTCGGGAGTGAACTTCTGAACTCTGTCGTTAAGACTATCAGCTACATAGACCATACCATCAGCGTCAAAAGCTATACCACCTGGATATCTGAGCTCCCCAGGTTGAGTTCCATATCTACCCAGACAGTGCGAGTAAGTAAGGTCAGCATTGAGAACCTGGACACGAAAGTTATCATGATCACTGATGAATATTTGTCCATTACGATGAACAGCTACACCTGTTGGACACCAGAACTGCAATGGTTGAGATCCCTCACTGCCCACTGTAGCTATGAAGGCACCCTCTGCTGTCAACACTTGTAGACGATGATTATAATAGTCAGCTACAACAATGTGCCCATCTTGAGTCACTGCCACTCCCTTTGGATAGTTGAATTCTATTTGTCTTTTACCATGCTGTCCAAAGCCCCTGATCTTCCTCCCGTCAGTAGGGTCGATAATAGTGATGGCATGTGTGCCAGACTCTACGACAATGAGGTGACCTTCCTTTGTGATAGCAAGTCCTGAAGGATTTGACAGATCAGTGAATGTCTGTCCTGCCCTCCTGGACTTGACCTCTACACAGTTATTCTGCTGGGACCCAGACACCTTTTCTAGCACTTGATGGAGCTCCAGGAGGTTGTTGATGAGGAAGGCAGACTGGAATCCACTCACTCCCTTGTCGGGTTGCTGTGTGGTCTGGCGGCACACAGGGCAAGTGATAAAGTGCTTGCCTCCCTAGACTTGCACGCGGAAGTGGGCAAGGCAGTTGTGACAGAAAGAGTGGAGACAGGGCAGTGTCCTGGGCTGAGTGTAGTGATCCAGACAGACTGGACAGGTCAGCTGCTGCTCGAGAATAGCAAGAGCCTTATTAGCCGAGGAAGCCATTGTGGGTGGTACATGCACTGAGGTGAATAGCGCTGATTCGCGAAAAGTTCCTACGGCGAAAATTTCCCGTTGTAATTCTAAAATCTGTCTGAAAATTGCACAATAATAATTGTTGCCAGAGTTTACAAGTACTCAGTTTTTGAGATCTAACTAAAATTATTACATAGTACGTCATCTTTCACCAATCGGATTGCTCTATTCGAGGGCATTAATGTAGGTTATTGACCGCGCGTAGCGTCTTCTATAGCAACAGACCGTTGCATCTTTGCAAGTTTGAAAAATTCGCGATGTTATTGCGCTCACAGTGATGAACTATGTAATAAATCATTTATTGCCCTCGTGTGAGGGCAATAACTAATACATAATTGTGGCTCAATACACTGTATTTCCACAAGCTCTTCACAATCTTCCGTTGATCAATGTTCATGTGTCAGTCACATGTATGCACCCTCAGGTGAAGGAAACTTGACTTCATGACGCATGCTATATCGGAGATGATTGTCGATCCGCATGTAGGCTTGTTATATCTGCATGCGTGTATTTATACAGATTGATTGACTGTTAGTTGTATTCATGACATTGAATTGCTGTGCCATTTCAGATGATGACAATTGTGCAAACATAAATGAATTAATACCCAGGCTACTTTCTGAGAGGCCTATTATGTTAAGTTGGTTTGCTTCTTTTGTCGAAAAGCAGCAGCAGTTTCCAACATCAGTAACACTGAACTATACCTATATATCCAGCTGATAACAAGAACTAACAAAAGGGGACATCTTCCCCTTTAGCCTCTCCCTGCCTCCGCCCCCCTGCATGCCTATGCGCTTGTGTTCCACTATAGCTTGCCCTGATTATACACCTGCATGAATAAAATGTAACTGCGCGTGCACGGAGAATTTCTTCAAAATTAAATTTTTTTTCATAAGTCAAACAATACCTTTAAACTCTTTCGTTGTGTTGTCTTGTTGAGTAGCAAGCAAGCAACATATTTTGATGACAAGAAAAGCTTGAAATTTTAGGAGGAAATCTTCCTAAATTAATTGTAATCATGATAAAGTATCATTCCAACATGTTTGTAGAGATGTGGAGCATACTCTCATTGTGCTCTCTATATGTACTATCTATATACTGCAGGTTGTGAAGGGTTTGTTAGGAACTAATGAATCACTAGAGAACGAGAAGATTGAAAAGGACTATACGACTGAGTGTCACACATGCAGTATGTCACATGTTATATACTGACATTTTAAGCTTCGGCTTCATTGATATATGTTTTGCTATTTTTATTTTTTCCATCAATCTTATTGCATAATTTGGTGTTTCCAGCACTGTATGTAACATCAACACCCCTGTCAAACACTATAACAGCATCATTTATTACTATGTGATTAGAATATTTTAGATGCACAGTAAATCAATAAATCCTGCCTTTCTGGGCATGCCCACTACACAGTTAACTATTCTGCTGGGACCAATGCAGACACCTTCTCTAGCATTTGATGGAGCTCCAGGAGGTTGTTGATGAGGAAGGCCGACTGGAGTCTACTCACTCCCTTCCCTTGTCGGGTTGCTGTGTGGTCTGGCAGCACACAGGACAGGTGATAATCTGTTGACTTTATTATTATGCCTCGGTGGGCGGAGCCACGAGGCATACAGTAGTTCCACCCGGTTCGGAAACTTTTCCCCGATTGGTACCTAGGAAATTACGGGAACCCTCACGGCACGTGCGGTGTTAGGGTTCTCGGTTTGTAACTATCAGTGGGCGGGTTCAGTAATTGTAAATAAAACAGACTTGTTGTATAGTTGAATCAAGTAATTATGTACAAAATGCGAACTAATTTTTTACAATTTTTCTTTAGTTGTGTGAAACGTACGAAGCTAAAACTGCTCATGCAAGCTCATCTACTATCTGTGGAGGAGCCTGCGTATGGATTTCGTCGAGCAATGCTCGCACGCGATACTACAGCTGCGTACTCTGTACTGTCTGGCAGTACGTAGCTGCAGTATCGCGTACGAGCATTGCTCGGCGAAATCGATACGCAGGCTCCTCCACGAATGGAAGATGAGCTTGCAAGAGCAGTTTTAGCTTCGTACTTTTCACACAACTAAAGAAAAATTGTAAAAACTCGATCGTGTTTAGTCTTCACAGGCGAGCTCGTCGTTCCGTGATGGCGAACACTACGTGGCTGAAACTTGCTATTATCGATGCCTATCTATAGACAAACAAAGCGCACACTGCAACTCCGTCTGCACAGATAGACTTGGCTTAAAAAGAAATAGCCCCTTGCAAAGTCATGAATCTAATTAAAACGGTATCCCGCCACCTTAACCCTTTAACCCCTATTGTCGCCTTTTGGCGACATACATACTTCAGACACCATAACTTTATCAAAAAGTGTTAAAATATCCCAAAATTAAGCCAAAATGAAGAATACAAATAACCGCAAAAAATTGACCGGTTTTCGGCGCGCCCCCTGCGCCAAACATTATGGCGATAGCATTTCTATGGCTTCAGTGCAAATTTCACAACGTTTTAGGAAAAACAAAATGGCTGCCAAGAAAATTTGGACATTTTGTGGCTTCAGGGTGCTAGCAAACACATTTTTGTGCATTCTCTATGATCTGGGCTACATTTTGCACTCACCAAAACCACTGCTATTTGTGTGTACTTTTCAGCAGCCAGCCCCAAACTACTAACTTTGAGCAAAATTTGACGAGGTCGTTGCACTTTTTTGGCTTCACTTTCGAAGTGGGAGGGGCATATTGACCGACTTGAGTGTGGGCAGTTGCGGCTACTCACTGGGGTAAAAGGACGCAAATTTGAGACCAGTAGCACAAAAGACACACGAGATATTCACGAGAGAAGTGGTCAGCATTTACGAGGTTAAAATTTCAGCTGGATAATTTAGTAATTAAAGGGTTAAGTGAGATTAAAGTATATGCGTGGGCGGAATCAAAGGCACCGCGCTTCCTGTAAATCACGTATTTCGTGAACCCAGCCCACCGTACAATATCGCGTTCATATTGAACGTGCTTTAATTCCCATAAAGCACGGGCCAAGCGGCTAAAGGAATTCACTCGGTTATAGCGTTACAGCCAGCCGCGGCATATACTTTAAACCACTTAAGGCGCGTTCACATGGACCCTGCAAAGTGGATTGAATGCGCATTCAATCTGGTTCGTTAGCGTTCACATGAATCCGCTTCTGCTCGATGCGAATTCAATGCGCATTGCGTTCAATCCACCTCCGGAGGTGGATTGAAAGCGAATTGCGTTTAGTGCGTGGGCAGACGCGAGTAGATACAAGGCGCTTGGTGGACTAAACGCTTTGTAATGGACGTTTAAAGCTACAAAAGCATCGTTGAAGGCTAAGAAGAGCGTGATGTAGACTTTTTAAAATCGAATAGCTGCGTAATTCGCATCCAATTCGCTACATGTGAACGCTCGCGATGCGCATTGAATTCGCTTCCAATTCGCTTTGGCGAGTTTGGGGATTGAATGCGCATCAAAAAGTGGATTCCATGTGAACGCGCCTTTAATATAGGCAAGGAGTGCTCTACGTGATTTATGGCACTCGGGCTGTGATCTCGTGTCTGATAATTAAAGCACTCGGCTTCGCCTCGTGCTTTATCAGCCACTCGACCACACCCCTCGTGCCATAAATCACGTAGAGCACTCCTAGTCTCCTTACCTACATTAAGTAATACCAAGAGTATATAATCTTACCAAGAGTATCGAACACCAATTGCCACTGTAGAAACACTCTCGGGAAAGTAACATGACCAGCACGTGAG
>OZ024786.1:27500-222500 GCA_964017065.1 Haliclona indistincta | reverse complement strand
GCTAGTTCCCCTCAAGGAGCAGCCCACCATGGAGTGTAGCAGCCATGGCAAGCCACTAGAGGTGTACTGTGACACATGTGATAAGCTCATCTGCCATCTTTGTACCATCAATCAACATCGAGACCACAAGTGTGACGCCATCACTGATACCTTCCCGAGACACCAGCAGCAGATTGTGGACAGCCTTGAACAAGTCAAGAAGAAGCTAGCTGCCGTTACCACTGCTGTACAAGCTGTGGAAACCCAGGAAGGAGGTTTCTTGGAGCAGGTAGGAGCTGTGAGGAGAGAGATTGAGGCCACAGTCCAGCAGCTGATGCAGCTCCTGCAGGAGTCAGAGAGACAACTGATGAGAGAGCTTGACCAAGTCACTGATGCCTACATTGAGAAGATATCTGTTCGTAAGAAGGAAGCGGACATTACCATCGCACAGCTGAAGAGCTGTAAAGAGTTTTCAGAGGAGGAGCTGAGGATCGGGAGCCAGCAGGAGATCCTTGTGATGAAGGGACAGATGGTGGAGCGCATGGCAGCTGTCTGCTCACTAGACAACCTCCAACCACTGGAGGAGACCAGAGTGAGGTTTGTAACGAGCGCTAGTGTTCTAGAGGCATGTCGCAGTCTGGGTAGTGTGGTTAGGTATGGGCAGTTTAAGGCAACTGGTGACAAAACAAGCTTTGATCTTTGCAGTGCAGCTCCTCTCTCCTCTGAGCAGGTCTCCTGCCAGCTCTCTCCAGTAGCTGACCCCACACAAGCTGTCAAGTGTGTCGTACACCAAGTGGCTCCCGGCAGTTTTGAAGTTTGCTATCCTCCTCCCACTGCTGGTCTCCACCAGCTGAGGGTGCAGGTGGGAGGGACCGATATCCTTGACACACCTCTCAATGTAGAGGTCATGCCCAGGAGGGCAGGACATGTCCAGACATTCAATGGGTTGTCCTCTCCTCAGGGTCTAGCCATCACAAAGGAATGTCACCTCATTGTGGCAGAGCGTGAAAAACACTGCATCACCATCATTGACTCTGCTATTATTGGAAGAAAGATCAGAAGCTTCGGAGAGTATGGTGATGGGCAAGTACAGTTTAGAAATCCTTATGGACTTGCAGTAACCCAAGATGGCCGCATTCTTGTGGCTGACGCTAGCAATCATCGTCTACAAGTGTTGACAGCAGAGGGTGCCTTCATAGCTACAGTGGGAGGTACCAGGGGTTCTCAACCACTACAATTCTGCAATTGCGATGGCGTAGCTGCTCATAATGGACGAATATTTGTGACAGAGTATGGCAATCATCGTGTCCAGGTCCTCAATGCTGACCTCACCTTCTCACACTGCTTTGGTAGCAAAGGAACTCAACCTGGAGAGTTCAATTGTCCACGTGCCATAGCTATTGATGCTGATGGTATGGTCTATGTAGCTGACTCTAAAAACAACAGAGTTCAGAAGTTTACTCCCGAGGGTAAGCTGTTGGCCGTCATCAACAGTAAGGGAGAAGGAGGAGGTCGCTTGAGTCTTCCACTTGGTCTGTGTGTCGATGCTAATAACATACTTTATGTGACAGAGCGTGATGGTAATACAGTGAGTATGTTTAGCAGTAACGGCAACTTTCTTGGATATATCGGTGACAGTGATGGCTCTAGTTTCAAGCGTCCTCGATACATCGTATCTGATCAGACAGGTCGACTGTACATCAGTGACAGGACCGGAGTTGTCATCTACCAATTCTACACAAGCCACACTTATTGAACTGAATTATACTGCTAGTGTTATTATGATATGACAGCTGATTTACTATACAAGGAAATTAGTTTTTTTATGCATAAATAAACTTTGGAACCACACACCAAGCTAGCCCGTATGATAGCAGTGACACACAAGCTAGCCCATATGATAGCAGTGACACACAAGCTAGCCCATATGATAGCAGTGACACACTAGCTAGCCCATATGATAGCAGTGACACACAAGCTAGCCCATATGATAGCAGTGACACACAAGCTAGCCCGTATGATAGCAGTGACACACAAGCTAGCCCATATGATAGCAGTGTCACACAAGCTAGCCCATATGATAGCAGTGACACACAAGCTAGCCCATATGATACAAGAAAATTAAAAAGATTTCTATCGAAATCAAAAGGATGTAGGGTTGTGAAATCTACCACTGGTCCACAATGTAAACTAACAAGGAACAAGCATGGAATGGTAACACGATTGACTTGCTAACAGAGCATAGATCCCTACATCAGTGGCTGCTGTGGTTGGTTATAGCTAGTTCAGCTAGTTTTTGTTGACTGACACCTAACGTGCATTCAGCTTGTGACAAAATATTGATCTTATGTACAGCCACTGATGTAGGGATCTATGGTCTGTTAGCAAGTCAATCGTGTTACCATTCCATGCTTGTTCCTTGTTAGTTTACATTGTGGACCAGTGGTAGATTTCACAACCCTACATCCTTTTGATTTCGATAGAAATCTTTTTAATTTTCTTGTTTGTGTCCTTTTTTTCTTAAGTGCAGTTCAATATCATGCACGTACTGAGCTGTCTTTGTTTCCACCATTGGTTTAGTTTTCCTGCTGTTGGTGGCTTTTCTTTATTATTAAGAATTTTAAACTTGTAGCTAATAATAATTGTTATGCTGTACATATCAGCTCGCCTACACATGCATGCAGTGGATACGAGCCCCGCCCACAATTGTTTGTAGACATGTACGGCGGTAATTATCTGGCAAGCGCAGAATGGTCATCCTATACGAGCTTACCGTTCTTCGAAGACTCCAGACAAATACATGTATGTGTTCTCCGTGATCCATAAGGCGCGGCGATACTCAAGCTAGTGCTTGGTCACGTGCGCTAACCACTGCTTGGTCACGTGCGTATTGCGCAATCACATCAATGGCGTCTAATACTTAGCTGACAATGGATCGCGATCGAGAAATCGCGGAATTTATATCGACGTTTCGCTAAAAACTAAGTTCAAAAGGCACCTGCCAGAAGAATTTCATGACTGTTCATGGGTGTTTTGGTCTCGGCATTGCTCGCGTAAAGGCGCTAGGCGCGCTGAAGAAAGAAGAAAGAAAGAAAGATGAAAACGAAGATGACGAAACTCGATTTTCACCGTTTCTAGGTTCGTCACTTTAGTAACAATTTCGAGCTATCTCCTTGCTACTGTAAGATGGGGCAACGCCAGAGAGCAGATTTAAGTGTCTTTTGACGTATACAATTGATGACCAAGCGAAATATCAGCGTTTGAACGCTAATACATTGTATGTAGCCGCCATCTTGTTTTCTCGTTCAACCCTACATAGGGAGGCACTACCGTGCCTCCCTAATAGTGACACACAAGCTAGCCCATATGATACAGTGACACACAAGCTAGCCCATATGATATAGTGACACACAAGCTAGCCCATATGATAGCAGTGACACACAAGCTAGCCCATATGATAGCAGTGACACACCAAGCTAGCCCATATGATAGCAGTGACACACAAGCTAGCCCATAATATGATAGCAGTGACACACAAGCTAGCCCATATGATAGCAGTGACACACAAGCTAGCCCATATGATAGCAGTGTCACACAAGCTAGCCCATATGATAGCAGTGTCACACAAGCTAGCCCATATGATAGCAGTGACACACTAGCTAGCCCATATGATAGCAGTGACACACAAGCTAGCCCATATGATATAGTGACACACAAGCTAGCCCATATGATAGCAGTGACACACAAGCTAGCCCATATGATAGCAGTGACACACAAGCTAGTCCATATAATAGCAGTGACACACAAGCTAGCCCATATGATAGCAGTGACACACAAGCTAGCCCATATGATAGCAGTGACACACAAGCTAGCCCATATGATAGCAGTGACACACTAGCTAGCCCATATGATAGCAGTGACACACAAGCTAGCCCATATGATATAGTGACACACAAGCTAGCCCATATGATAGCAGTGACACACAAGCTAGCCCATATGATAGCAGTGACACACAAGCTAGTCCATATAATAGCAGTGACACACAAGCTAGCCCATATGATAGCAGTGACACACAAGCTAGCCCATATGATAGCAGTGACACACAAGCTAGCCCATATGATAGCAGTGACACACAAGCTAGCCCGTATGATAGCAGTGACACACAAGCTAGCCCATATGATAGCAGTGACACACAAGCTAGCCCATATGATAGCAGTGACACACAAGCTAGCCCATATGATAGCAGTGACACACAAGCTATAGCCCATATGATAGCAGTGACACACAAGCTAGCCCATATGATAGCAGTGACACACAAGCTAGCCCATATGATAGCAGTGCAATTTTTTTAGTGTACGTTATTCGTCAAACATTTTCAACATGGCTATCATCGATGCTCGTGATAGCCTATGTAGCTAGAACTACTCGGCAGCACATTCCTTTAGAGAGATGACTATTGGATTGATGCCTGCCTCAAAAGGAGCTCGAAACTTGGAACAACTTTTGGCATAACAGTGAAGTAGTGTTGACAGTGATACTTGGTGATCAAGAAGCTAATTTGTGTAACACAGCTAAAATCAGCCCAGTCTCGAACCAGTCCAATAAAAATTAAAAAGGGTGTAGATACCAATGCTGTCACTGGTCCACAAGAATGATGACACAATTGACTGCATGGATTATAGACCATGTATCTATACACCTGTGGCTGCTCATGGTGCGTGGAGCGCTGACAAACGTTGAAGAAGCTGCATGCAGTAGTTCTATGATTCTAGTTTTTTTTACTTAGCAGCGCTGTTTTGGAAGCAGTCATCAGTATTTGCATTCTTTAGGTCTAGTCATTGTTTATCTAGCCTAAAGGAAACGATTCCTAATAAGGTCTCATTACTTGTCAATAAGCGGCAATGCAGAGAAACCATCCCTAGGATGGTTTCTCAGATAAAAGCAATTATAACTTTCTGAGCAGTGACTGGGGAGAGTTCAGTGGACTAGCTATCGATGCTGATGGTATGGTCTATGTAGCTGATAATATCAATGACAGAGTTCAGAAGTTCACTCCCGAGGGTAAGCTGTTGGCCGTCATCGAGAATAAGCAAAAAGAAGGAGATGGATTGAATGGTCCATACGGTCTATGTATCGATGGTAATGGCATACTTTATGTGACAGAGCTTACTGGAGATACAGTGAGTATGTTTACTAGTGGAGGAAGGTTTCTTGGATACATCGGTGACAGTGATGGCTCTAGTTTCAAGCGTCCTCGATACATCGTATCTGATCAGACAGGTCGACTGTACATCAGTGACAACAATGGAGTGGTCACCTATGAACAGTGACTCTTTATACTAGATCAATGTTTAATTGTTTAAACTTCAGTTGTGTGAAATGATCATAGTGGGCTAAATACTCGGTTTAATACACGAAGAAGTTATCTTCAAGTTGAACTCACAGTGCCTGTAGATTAACAACTGGCAGTAACATTCCCTGATCACAGTAATTATTATATGAGCCATGTACATTGTTATGGCTTTCTTCACGCATTAAGAAGCAAGGAATAGATTTATTACATGGCGTGCTTGCCGTCATGGCGTGCTTGCCGTCATGGCGTGCTCTCCGTCATGGCGTGCTTGCCGTCATGGCGTGCTCTCCGTCATGGCGTGCTTGCCGTCATGGCGTGCTTGCCGTCATGGCGTGCTTGCCGTCATGGCGTGCTTGCCGTCATGGTTTTGTTATCATTATCACTATAGTATTTCTGTCGCGAAAATTAACAGTATTGATAGTAATCAAAGTATCATAATAATAAGAAATCAATATTAACTAACATTACTGTACTTCAACAGAGGTACATGAGATGTTGTCATATTGTTAGTATTGTTAGTAATGAGGTCAAGTATCATATTGCAAACATGAACTACTCATCAAAGATTGTATTCCTAATAAGGTTAAACCAGTTTCACTTTCTCATATTGGCTTCTATAGTGTTCACTCATATCTTTTCTATACTATCGATGGCTACAGAGAAAGCGTCCATAGCTAGTGATGCTCTTGCTAATCTCGAGCAGCAGCTGACCTGTCCAGTCTGCCTGGATCGCTACACTCAGCCCAGGACACTGCCCTGTCTCCACTCTTTCTGTCACAACTGCCTTGCCCACTTCCCCGTGCAAGTCCAGGGAGGCAAGCACTTTATCGCTTGCCCTGTGTGCCGCCAGACCACACAGCAACCCGACAAGGGAGTGAGTGGATTCCAGTCTGCCTTCCTCATCAACAACCTCCTGGAGCTCCATCAAGTGCTAGAGAAGGTGTCTGGGTCCCAGCAGAATAACTGTGAGAACTGCCACAAAGAACAGGCCACTGGATACTGCAAACAATGCTCTAGATTCTTCTGCCAGATCTGTACCGACAAGCACAATGCATGGCTCACTAGCCACCAGATACTGGGAGTGGAGGATGTGGCCACCACTGCCTCCAAGCTAGTTCCCCTCAAGGAGCAGCCCACCATGGAGTGTAGCAGCCATGGCAAGCCACTAGAGGTGTACTGCGATACATGTGATAAGCTCATCTGCCATCTTTGTACCACTGCCAAATCTCATCGTAACCATGACTACGAGCCAATCACTGATGCCTTCCCGCGACACCAGCAGCAGATTGTGGACAGTATACAGCAAGTCGGAAAGAAGTTAGCCACCGTTAGCACTGCTGTACAAGCTATGGAAACCCATGAAGAAGGTTTCTTGGAGCAGGCAGGAGCTGTGAGGAGGGAGATTGAGGCCACAGTCCAGCAGCTGATGCAGCTCCTGCAGGAGTCAGAGAGACGACTGATGAGAGAGCTTGACCAAGTCACTGATGCCTATATTGAGAAGATATCTGCTCGTAAGAAGGAAGCGGACATTACCATCGCACAGCTGAAGAGCTCTAAAGAGTTTGCAGAGGAGGAGCTGAGGATCGGGAGCCAGCAGGAGATCCTTGTGATGAAGGGACAGATGGTGGAGCGCATGGCAGCTGTCTGCTCACTAGACAACCTTCAACCACTGGAGGAGACCAGAGTGAGGTTTGTAAAGAGCGCTAGTGTTCTAGAGGCATGTCGCAGTCTGGGTAGTGTGGTTAGGTATGGGCAGTTTAAGGCAACTGGTGACAAAACAAGCTTTGATCTTAGCAGTGCAGCTCCTCTCTCCTCTGAGCAGGTCTCCTGCCAGCTCTCTCCAGTAGCTGACCCCACACTAGTTGTCAAGTGTGTCGTACACCAAGTGACTCCAGGCAGGTTTGAGATTCGCTATTCTCCTCCCACTGCTGGTCTCCACCAGCTGAGGGTGCAGGTGGGAGGGACCGATATCCTTGACACACCTCTCAATGTAGAGGTCATGCCCAGGAGGGCAGGATTACTCACTGATGTGGCAGATCCTTTTGGACTAGCCATCACAAAGGAAGGTCACCTCATTATGACAGAATTTAGCAAACACTGCATCACCATCATAAATCTTACCAAGAGAGGAAAGATTTGGACCTTTGGACAGTATGGTAAAGGAAATGTGCAATTTCATCGTCCACAAGGTGTGGCAGTGACTCAAGATGGTCGCATTGTTGTTGCTGACTACTTCAATCATCGTCTACAAGTGTTGACAGCAGAGGGTGCCTTCATAGCTACAGTGGGCAGTAAGGGATCTCAACCATTGCAGTTTGTATGTCCAGATAGTGTTGCTGTTCATCACAATGGACAAATCTTTGTTACTGAGCAAAGTAACAATCGTGTCCAGGTCCTCAATGCTGACCTCACCTACTCTCACTGCTTTAGTGTCTATGGAGCTCAACCTGGAGAGTTCAATTGTCCACGTGGTATAGCCATTGATGCTGATGGTATGGTCTATGTGGCAGACTATGGCAACAACAGAGTTCAGAAGTTCAATCCCAGGGGTGAGCTGTTGGCCGTCATCGACAGTAAGGGAGAAAAAGGGAAAGAAGAAGGAGGTCAGTTGAATCGCCCACTTGGTCTGTGTATTGATGCTAATAACATACTTTATGTGACTGAAAATGGCAGTAATACAGTGAGTATGTTTACTAGTGAAGGAAAGTTTCTTGGATATATCGGTGACAGTTTCGGCTTTAGTTTTAATCACCCTCGGCACATCACGGCTGATCTGATAGGTCGATTGTTTGTCAGTGAAAAGGATCGAGTGATTGTATACTACTGAGAATTGATCTTTTGTGACTTCAATTCATAGTTATTTCCTTATATTAACGGTTGTACTTCGGACCTTCAATTTGACTAAGACATGATTTGATAACTGTTTGTCAATTGAGAGTCATCAACTAATAACAGAATTTACAGGAGACACACACTGCAATTATCATGATATTATTGTATATGCATGCTAGCTTCCTCTCTCATTTTCAATAGGTACTGTTGTTTTTTTATGGTCAAGTATTTTGTTGTTCATATCAACCAAGCACCTCTTGATTAGTAAGTGGTGAGAAGCCATTGCAGGTGTAGAAAGCTGATGGTGCAAGCCTGTATTAGTGCTGGGCGATATCATATTTTCAATATTCGATATTTTGTTTACTCAAATATCACGATACAACTAAATATGGGTAATGAATGGTATAGCTCATGTTCCATAGTGTTACTAGACCAAAGATCTGTCGTGGCACTAAAGAAATCGACCTGCTTGACGTCAGAAGCAACTTTGTTTTGCTGCTGCCCACCTGATGCTCTTTTCTCTGCTGTCTTTGAACTCCTCTCACCTCCTTCATTCTTCTGTAAACCTCGGGATGAGCATTTCGAAGATGCAAGAGAAGACTGGACGTGTTACCACTCTTTGTTGCCACCGTTCGCGGGCATTTTTTACAGATCGGACGATCTTTGTTCACAGGCTTTCCTTCGTCGTCGGCTTCGAATCCGAAGTACTCCCATACTGGAGACTTCTTTGCACCAGGATTAGGCACAAGCTCTGCAGTTGCCATGCTGATCTCCACGTGGTCAATTATATTCATGGTTATACCTGTCGATAATATCGCTGGTTATGAAAGTATCACGATATGATATCGATATCGCAAAATATCATATAGCAACTAAAAATATCGGTTATCGCCCATCACTAGCCTGTATACCCTATATATCTTAACAACAAGATTGTCATAGCACTCATCAACTTAGCAGTCAAACCGCCAGCATTGAAAATTGCCCAAGTTTTTTTTAACAGGAAGTAGGCGGTGCCCTGGACATTTACATGAAAGTTAGTCAGCTCAGGAAACGTCGTTTTTTACATCAGTTACTGACTTGTTACTTCAGAATACGGGTTTTAACTTATAAATGTTGGCTCTTTCGTTGTATCAAAACTGGGATTGGTAGCGTGTTTCAGAGGAAATGTACGACGGTTACAAGTTCGCCGAGCTCAGGATTGGTTGGGTCGAGTTGTAGCTTTTAGAGTGGCATACTTTCAGACTGTAAGGCAGACAACACAAATAAGTTACTATTTCTGTAGGCCTGTGTATTAAATTTAGTAATAATTGGGGCGAGCCTGAGCAAGCCCCACATTGATTGGCACAATGGCCCACGCGGCGGGGAATGTATCTATCTATCTATCTGGCACGCGTGTAGCGTTTGTCCTTTTCAATGTTCCAGAGAACTAGGAAACGCCCTTTTTAGCACGTGCGCACATTATAATTGGCGCTTGGTTTCAAACAAGATACCTGGCATTCTGGCAATGATGCAGATAACTCAGGGATGACAACAACAGAGATCAGAGACACCTGAAAGCAACAACTTTCACACGACAAGGCCGCTACCAGAAAGCGACGACGAGAGGCAGAGTCACTCGTGAAAGACGACTGGAGCGACAAAGGGAATATCAAATGGCCTACCGGAGACACCGACAGAAAGCTGTAGCTGCAACAGAGCAAACAGTAGGTACGTCTAACGAGCTAGTGTGTGATAGCAGTGCGCGTGAAGTTATATCTGTAGAGAGCGACGAGCACAGGGAGGGTAGAATAAAGAGAACGAGACAACATGAGTCAATGTCAACATCAATGTCAACAATGGAGTGGTCACCTACTGACAGAGCCAATGGAGTGGTCACCTACTGACAGAGCCAATGGAGTGGTCACCTACTGACAGAGCCAATGGAGTGGTCACCTACTGACAGAGCCAATGGAGTGGTCACCTACTGACAGAGCCAATGTTGTATACAGCGCAGAACGAGCCTCTAGAATGCTCCCTTCCACGCATCAGTTTATACATACCTAACCACACCCACCCAGCTGATCGAATTGCGGTTCATCATTGCCCTGGCTAAAGAGCACATCTAACGCTGAAACACCACCCACCAATCACATACATTATTAAGTCCCACAACCTCTCACAGTATAACCACTCTCTTGTGTACAATGAGGGATCTCAACCACTACAGTTTAAGTTTCCTCAGAATATAGCTGTTCATCAGAGTGGACAAATCTTTGTCACTGACAAGGATAATCATCGTGTTGAAGTCCTCAATTCTGACCTCACGTATTCACGTTGCTTTGGTAAAAAAATCAATTACATACGTTAGTTAGCTAAACCTGGATAGTTCAACTTTCCTTGTGGTGCAGCTGTCGATGCAGAAGGTGCGGTCTATGTAGCTGACTGTCCCGAGGGTGAGGTGCTCATCAGTAAAAACAAGTATAATGGTCTGTTTGGTCCATATGGTATGTGTGTCGACCATAAAGACATACTTTATATGATCGAGTATTATCGCAATAAACTATCAATGTACACTACTACCTGCAAGTTTGTAAGGAGACTGGGGAGACACGCGTTTCTAGAACCCTCGACACATCACCTCTGATCAACTAGGTCGTCTGTACATCAGTGACACCAATGGAGTGTTTGTCTACTGAGCAAGATCCATCAGCTCATCATAACTTGTATAACTACTTGATTTTCATTTTTAATCGTCTATGATACACTCTATCATGTGATCAACCAGTTCAATGCTGGTAGCTGAATTCATTGAGTGTAACGACACAAACGCATGGTCAGTGTCTGGGTTATACTGCACTAGTAAAGTAAGACCCTGGAAAGTGCCGACAACAGTGTGCAACTCGTGATCGCTCGCTGCTGTGACGCAAAATATTTATTCATAGTAGCGGAAATATGTCGTCAATTATTATTCTGATGGCACTGAAGTTGCATACAGAGGTTTGAAGAGATCTTGCAACGCCACTGTCAAAGCGGAAGTAACGAGTTTTATTACTCAAACACGCACTTCAATTTTCAATTCTCTGATACAGACTCACATGGTCGTGTTTGATTAGTCAACATAATTATTCTGCTTTGACTGTAGATCTGCTGTACTCTTCACATCAAAATATTAATGTGTTGAGTCAGCAGCTCATTGAGTGTGGGCTGTACTAACACATCTATTCAGCAATACTAGTGTGGGACCATCATCTCTGATATACCAGACCTGCCCAGTCTCAGTCTGACCATTGGCAGTAGTACTTCAATGGCAGAAAAAATTTGTCAGGCTCTAGGCTATCTCGAGGAGCAGCTGACCTGTCCAGTCTGTCTGGATCACTACACTCAGCCCAGGACACTGCCCTGTCTCCACTCTTTCTGTCATGGCTGTGTTGGTACCTTCCCAGTGGAAATCAAGGAAGACAAGCACTTTATCACTTGCCCTGTGTGCCGCCAGACCACACAGCAACCTGACAAGGGAGTAAGTGGATTCCAGTCTGTGTCGCTGCAGAATAGCTGTGTAGAGGTCATGCCCAGGAGGGCAGGACAGACATTCACTGATCTGTTAGTTCCAGGAGGACTAGCCATCACAAGGGAAGGTCACCTCATAGTGGCAGAATGTGAGAAAAACTGCATCACCATCATCGACCCTACTAATGGGAGGAAGATCAGAAGCTTTGGACAGCGTGGTAATGGACAAATACAGTTCAACTATCCAGAAGGAGTGGCAGTGACTCAAGATGGTCACATTGTTGTTGCTGACTGGTGCAATCATCGTCTACAAGTGTTGACAGCAGAGGGTGCCTTCATAGCTACAGTGGGCAGTGAGGGATCTCAACTTGCCGATGTTACAGATGTAGCTGTTCATCGCAATGGACAAATCTTTGTTACTGATTGTGATAATCATCGTGTCCAGGTCCTCAATGCTGACCTCACCTTCTCACACTGCTTTGGTAGCAAAGGAACTCAACCTGGAGAGCTCAGCCATCCTTGTGGACTAGCTATCGATGCTGATGGTATGGTCTATGTAGCTGATAATATCAATGACAGAGTTCAGAAGTTCACTCCCGAGGGTAAGCTGTTGGCTGTCATTGAGAATAAGCAGGAAGAAGGAGATGGATTGAATGGTCCCTATGGTCTATGTATCGATGGTAATGGCATACTTTATGTGACAGAGCTTACTGGTGACACAGTGAGTATATTTACTAGTGGAGGAAGGTTTCTTGGATATATCGGTGACAGTGATGGCTCTAGTTTCCAGTTCCCTCAACACATCGTATCTGATCAGACAGGTCGACTGTACATCAGTGAAAACAATGGAGTGGTCACATATGAACAGTGAATCTTTGTACTAGATCAATGTTTAATTGTTTCAACTTCAGTTGTGTGAAATGATCATAATGAGTAATACACAAATAAGTTGGTTCCATAGATTATTGTAACTAACAAGCACCACCCACACACTATACATAGTGCTGTATTACAGAGAGATTCATTGCATCATAGGATGGATGCTGTTATAGTAACAATATATGTTACTATAAACATGTTTTCACATGCACTGGAAGTTTTTGATCATGCTATTGTGTTGATGTGTTGTCAAACCACAACTAACACTTCCAGTAGTTGACCTTTCCTTTGTGTGTGACCATGATGAGGTATAGTAGTCACAGTGGTACTGGCCTCTTCAATGGCAGAAAAGGCTCTTGACTATATCAAGGAGCTGTTGACCTGCCCAGTCTGTCTGGATCACTACACTCAGCCCAGGACACTGCCCTGTCTCCACTCTTTCTGTCATGGCTGTCTTAGTACCTTACCTGTGCAAGTCCAGGGAGGCAAGCACTTTATCACTTGCCCTGTGTGCTGCCAGAACACACAGCAACCCGATAATGGATTCCAGTCTGCCTATCATATAAACCACCTGGTAGAACTACATCAGATGCTGGAGAAGGTGCCTCTTAATGTAGAGGTCATGCCCAGGAGGGTAGGACAGGTGTTCACTGATCTGTCAACTCCAAGAGGACTAGCCATCACAAAGGAAGGTCACTTAGTTGTGGCAGAATGTGGCAAAAACTGCAGCACCATCATCGACCCTACTAATGGGAGGAAGATCAAAAGCTTTGGACAACATGGCAGCTCCCTAGGAGTTGCAGTGGCTCAAGATGGTCACATTATTGTAACTGACTCCAGCAATCGTCTACAAGTGTTGACAGCAGAGGGAGATAGCTTGATAGCCACTGTGGGCAGTGAGGGATCTCAACCACTACAATTCAACCATCCAATGGGTGTAGCTGTTCATCACAATGGACAAATCTTTGTGGCTGATACTAGTAACAATCGTGTCCAGGTCCTCAATGCTGACCTCACCTACTCACACTGCTTTGGTCATCAAGGAAAGAAACCAGGAGAATTCAACAACCCTTATGGCATAGCCATCGATCATGCTGGTATGGTCTATGTGGCTGATCATGAAAACCGCAGGGTCCAGAAGTTCACACCCAAAGGTGAATTATTGGCTATCATCAGTATCAAGGGAGAAGGAGCTCGGATGTGGTGTCCTCACGATGTGTGTGTCGATGGTGATGGTGTGATATTCGTCGCTGAATGGTATGTTGGTGTGACTATGTTTAGTCGTGATGGAAGGTATCTTGGATGCTTGGATGACAGTGATGGACTCATTGGCGACTTTCCACGCAATATCACGTGTGATCAGACAGGTCTATTGTACATTAGCTCTAAGAATAGAGTGGTAACCTACTCTGATGAGCAGTGACTCATAGTCATTCACTAGTGTAGTATTGATTTGATAACATCAATAATCACGCAAGTCATTATATCAATTTGATTTAATCAAGTAGTGATCTTTAATTGAATCATGCTAATACCTACATACATGCTAATAATTATAATCTGCACAGTGGCTCTAGTTTCAAGCATCCTCGATACATCGTATCTGATCAGACAGGTCGACTGTACATCAGTGATGACAATGGAGTGGTCATCATAGTGACATGGGATACTTAATGTTGAAATAAAAGTATTTCAACCGCTCATTGTAACACACCTGGTATATATGCCTGCATTAGCCCATAAGAGGCTCCTGATGCTTGTTATTCAAGACACGAATCATTCAACTCAACTACTATTAGACTAGAAAATGTAAAAGTTGGAATTATTGTTATTGTTGCAAATCTAATCCAGTAGTTCTGCAACGTTCATTTCTTGATAAGCAAAATTCCCCAAATTTAACGTATGCAATACTTGCCCGAGTGATTTGAATCAGCCCTTAACTATAGCACACGACCAATAATATTATAACATAACAGTAAGATGTGTGTCTCTGTAGCATCCCTCATTGAGTGGAGTGATGAGGGAGCACCTAGGCTCATTCCTGGAGCGTTGCCGTGACGACACCACAGGACAGCTGCTGTCACAGACACCTCTCAACACAGAAACCAGTGAGTACACCACACCCTCTCCTCCTCACCACGCCCTCTTCTTCTCACCACACCCTCTCCTCCTCACCACACCCTCTCCTCCTCACCACACCCTCTCCTCCTCACCACACCCTCTCCTCCTCACCACTCCCTCTCCTCCTCTCCACACCCTTTTCTCCTCACCACACCCTCTCCTCCTCACCACGCCCTCTCCTGTACATATTTCTCTGCAATACTCTTTGTTTCAGTAACAACTAATGCTAATACATTTACCATGTGACAATTTCACTACGTGTCATGTTTGCATATCTCTTTCTCCCTCTC
Organism: Haliclona indistincta; assembly: GCA_964017065.1. Classification (NCBI taxonomy): domain Eukaryota; kingdom Metazoa; phylum Porifera; class Demospongiae; order Haplosclerida; family Chalinidae; genus Haliclona; species Haliclona indistincta. Next base: position 207,557 of record OZ024786.1, on the reverse strand, counting down.
TCTCTCCCTCCCTCTTTCCCTCCCTTCCTCCATCCCTCCCTCTCTCCCACAGTACCACTCCTCTCTCAGCTCATGGCTCTATCTAATGAGTACCACACTGTGTTACACTCCACATCACATCAGGTGAGTATTGATCACACCAATAGTACTGTACCTGGGCAACCTATACTTATTATTGCCTTCCCTCTTTATCTTGCCCTTTCTCTCTCTCTCTCCCTCCCTTTCTCCTCCCTCCCTCACTCATCTCTCTCTCTCTTCCTCCCTTTCTCCCTCACCCCTCTCTCTTCCTTTCTCCCTCACCCTCTGTCTCTCTCTTCCTCTCTCAATCCCTCTTACTCCTCTCCCCTCCCTCTTAGCCCCGCCCTCTTCCTTCGTCCAGTGCTCATGTGTGTCAGCTCCTGGACAGCTCACAGCAGATATCACTAGACACACACCAGTCAACAGGTAACCATGGTAACCACATGTGTTGATATTATGATGTGACTACAGCTGAGCTGAGAGCTGATGTCATGTCACAGTGTTACACTGATCCAGATCAGGCGCTGACCGGGATCAAACAATTCATTGGAGTCACTGATACCTTTAGTGAAGGTGGGTGAGTGGGTGGGTGGGTGAGTGTGAGTGAGTGAGTGAGTGAGTGAGTGGGTGGGTGGGTGAGTGAGTGAGTGCCGACCGATCGATCAACTGTATTATCTTTCTTTAGCTGTCGATGCAATCCAGTGTGGTAAGTGGACTAGTCGTCATAGCAACTGGAGGAGTCTACTAGCTCCAGAGAGACCAGAGAAACTGAACACAACATCACAACCAGTTAGTGCACTACCTACTAATACAGTCTACTAACTACTAATGCAATCTACTAACTACTATTACAATCTAATAACTACTATCTCTATGCAGGTTGTCACTAGCTCCAGTAGTAGTGCACTACCATTGTTCGATATAGTGTGTCAACTAATATACAAACAATGCCCTCATGAACTGGTAAGCCACACCCACATGATGACCACACCCACTGACTGACTCCACCCACCATCACTCAGTCACACTTTGTCAAGTTTGCTCAACTGGTTCACGACTACCAACCATCACCATCAGCTAATGAACTAGGAGTGGACCAGGAATATGACTTCTTTAGGAAGTGCCGCAAGGTACCATCACTACTATCACACCATCACTACTATCACACCATCACTACTATCACACCATCACTACTATCACACCATCACTACTATCACATCATCACTACTATCACACCATCACTACTATCACACCATCACTACTATCACACCATCACTACTATCACACCATCACTACTATCACCCTCACAGGGCTATTATCAAGAGAGAGCTATCAACACACTCCCTCCTCCTCTTCCTCCCTCTCCTCCTAACCAAGTACTAGGATACTGCCATCTGCTGTTACTAAGGTCAGAATCACTGCCTGTCCATCCATCAGTTTGTCTGTCTGTCCGTCCATCCATCAGTTTGTCTGTCTGTCTGTCCGTCCATCTATCTGTCTGTCTGTCTCTCTGTACATCCTTCAGTTTGTCTGTCTGTCTATCCGTCCATTCATATGCCTGCCTGCCTGTCGTCCAACCACACTCTCTCTGTCTGTATTCTAGTCATCATTAACATCTCAACATTTATAACGAAACACTATTGCTCTGAATAAGCAAATCAATCTAGTAATCCCAATATCTTTTGTCGGTCAAAATTATGTATTTTGTTTAAAATAACTGAGTCAAGATCCTAGTACACACATCACTCTTGTATGTAGTGATCAGACTCAGTCTGAGCTAAGAGCCATCACTGTCCTCCTCGACCATCAGATGTGGGACGAAGCCGTCACACTGCTGAGACAGACACTGCCACGAGTGAGTAACTACTACACACCATTGGGGTGTGGTCACACTACACTGCCCCACCTCCTCAGGTTACACCCACTCATCAATGTGCTCTCTACCATCGTACGCTACTCAAGATGGCGACTGGTAATGTGCTCTCCTCCTTCCTTCCCTCTCTCTGGGAACTACTGCCAGACAACTTCAGGTAACTATACTACTCCATTTGACTCATTCACGTACTCATCTTTCTCTCTCATTATAGTGTTATTAATTTTCTTGATGTCTTGAAGGTCACTACTGAGTCTTCTATAGATACTGCTCAATGTGAGTATAGCACATATCATGAGATATACAATGTGTATTCAGTGATAATATACTCTGTGCTCACTGTATTCGTAGAAAAAAATTATAACGAATTTCACGAATTACAGGTTATTTGTGAAAATATTTTCGCGAATGTCTTGTTTTTAGATAGGGCAATAAGATAGGAAAATTTTCCGCTATACGGTAGTAAGAGCATTATATACTAGGTTAACGGTTCGTAATGAGTTGGGAACCTTAGTGACAATGTCACTACGGAAGTGTTGTTATATGCAACAACATGTGACTGCCACATGACATGTCACAAGAATAGAGACAAGTTCTATTTTGTCAATACGGCTCTTTGTGAACAAGACCATAATTATAAGATGTGGTAATAATTGCGTATGTAGATACTCATGTAGCAGTGCAGCAACACTACATGTATTATTGTGACAGTATATCACTGTATGGTGGTAGCATCTATCTACGTCTCTGTGTAGTTAACTGTTTAGCATGTGATACAGTATTCTAGGTATTAAAATTGTCTTCTTTCCACCATATTAGGTTATCCTACTCTTAAATCAGATGCTGACGATATCATTGCAGTAAGTCCATTCATTGATTATGTATAATGTTATTCATATGCTATTCCAGGTCAGTGATGTGACCAATCATATTCTAGAACTGCTGGCGAAACAGTGCCCAGTATAGCTGCCATGATTATTATGGGCCGTGAACATCCATTGTGATCATTGCTATTGTTCATGTATTATTATATTAATTTTTATTGTGACCTACTGCACATTATGAAATTCGGTTTTATTGCGTCAAAGTGCATGTCAACCAACAACTGTATAGCGGAGTAAGGAGCTGGAGCGCGTCGATCCGGCGTCGATCAACGTTGTTTGAGGGAATAGCCAGCTGATACACACAGTATAGCCGTAGTAGTAGCCACGCGGAACAGACCGACGCATGCGCATACGGCACTTTACGTGGTCCAGAGTCCAGGTTTTGTACCATCCTTAAAATAATTCTAAAATCTGTCTGAAAATTGCGCAATAATAATTGTTGCCAGAGTTTACAAGTACTTAGATCTAACTAAAAATAATTGTGGCTCAATACACTGTATTTCCACTAGCTCTCCACAATCTTCCGTTGATCACTGTTCAAGTGTCAGATACATCTCATTAGGAATAATTGTATGCACCCTCAGGTGAAGGAAACTTGACTTCATGACGCATGTTATATCGGAGATGATTGTCGATCCGCATGTAGGCTTGTTATACATGCATGCATGTAATTATACAGATTGATTGCCTGTTAGTTGCATTCATGACATTGAATTGCTGTGCCATTTCAGTGCAAACATAAATGAATTAATATCCCAGGCTACTTTCTGAGAGGCCTATTATGTTAAGTATGTTTGCTTCTTTTGTCGAAAAGCAGCAGCAGTTTCCAACATCAGTAACACTGAACTATACTATATATCCAGCTGATAACAAGAATTAACAAAAGGGGACATCTTCCCCTTTAAGGGACTACACGTCGAACATCAGAATGACGAAAATTTCAGTTTCTTCGGGCAAACAAAGCGTGGTCAAAGACAGTTATCATCAAAGAAACTCACAAATCTGCTTGTGGGCGGAGCAAACACTGTAGAAAAAGCAAAAATTTTATTCAATGAGCGGACAAGCCACGCCCACCAAAATGGATTTGTGAACTGAATGGCTCGTGGTGAGCAAACGTATGCATGCGTTTTTGCGTAAAGTGTTCAGTCTGTCAGTCACAAGGCCGCGAATATTTAATTAGTTTCGTGGTTTGCACAAGAATTGAGCTACAGAGGTCAGCTAAGAACGCAGCAAGGTCATTTGTGGCGCCAGAGGTAGGCAAAGGTCACCCGCTCCGCTTGCCCGCCCTCCCCCCTCCCACCCACCCTGGTTGCTACCTTTAAATTAAAGAAAAACTATGTCGTAAAACATTTGGGTCCCTCGGCCCTCTAGCTCCACCCTAGGACCGCCCAGCAGTTGGTAAAGTCGCTGTGAAGTACTAGATGGTTAGCCAGAAAAAACAGCACGCAAATCAAGCCGTTTCTATAGTTCGCCGTGTAGTCCCTTAACCTCTCCCAGCCTCCGCCCCCCCTGCATGCCTACGTGCTTGTGTTCCACTAGCTTGCCCTGAGTATACACCTGCATGAATAAAATATAACTGCGCATGCACTGAGAATTTCTAAAATTTTCTTCATACGTCAAACACTACCTTCAAACTCTGTGTTGTCAATGCATCTTGGTGAGTAGCAAGCAACATATTTTGATGACAAGAAAAAGCTTGAAATTTTAGGAGGAAATCTTCCTAAATTAATTTTGGAGGTGATTCTGATCTCCGACAATAGCGATAGCGACTCCAATCTATCGATCTATGACACCAGCGATTTACCAAAAGTCTTTATACCCCAACGAAGAAACCGCCACAGTCGCCAGCTCCCTCTTCAAGGTAAACCATAGATAATATATACTACGTAACCGGGATAAGAAACTAAATTTTCTCCAATCCAAAATACATTACGTGACGTCACGTCTAGTGATACAATGCTCGTTGCGCCGGAAGTAGCAATGGCTGCCGTGTCTAGCTACTCACAACTTTGTCAACATGCGTGCGTACGCTTTCTGGTTGTTAACACGCAACTAGCGACCTTCCAGCGATCTTTAAGTTAGATAAATGAAGGAAAGCTATTCTGTGGAAATGGGAAAGCGAGTCTGTGGCTAAGTAAGTTAAAAGTACACTTTTACAGCTAAAAACACATACTCTCGTTTGTGAACCATTGCCTGTGTTTCTAATCATTTCCATGTTGATCTACTAAGAATTCTGCATGGACTAGGCTTGGTTTTGTATGACTAACTCGTTCGATTAGCTCGATATAAATGTTTTTGTTATTTTAGTGCATGTTTTACAAACACATATTCATAGAATTTACTTGACTTATCTATTATGTATGTGGTGTTTCAGGTAGTTGGACTATAGTTGTATGGACTGGGCATATTAGGTTTTGTAGATAATACTTTGAACAAGAATTATATTAAAACTCCTACAGTGTGTTTATACATAATTATGTTGACATTGTAGTCATTACTGTCATGTACTCACAGAGCTGGTCCTGTTTTCATACAAAGAGTGTGACTAGAAGCAAGACAAGAAAGGAAAGCAGAAGCAAATACAGAATTGGTGTACAGAAGTTGAATTTTTCATGTGATCATTATTAATACAAAATTTAATGTTCGAAATTGTATGACATATTATTGTATGAGATGTGTCAGAGTTATGATACAACAAGTTTGCATCTCTCTACTGAATCCAACATGTCTGAGTAGGACTTCTGTAGCTTATCGATCAGAAGTTTCACAACTTTCTGGCTATTGTCATTAGCAAGCCGATTCCTAGCCAGGCGCGTGTCCACGATAGGGCTCCGGGTGCTCTAGCACCCCCCTCAGCATTGAAGTTTTAAATTATTCATTGCATTAAAGTACACTGTGGGTATAAATTTATCACAACTGTTATTGCAACAAACTTATCAGCTGCCAATATTCCATTCTAAATTGGTTTAGGCCGTTTTCCATTAGTTCTAGCGAAGAACAAATCCAGTGCACTATGAGAATAATGACGAAAATGACGCAATTTAATGAATATCATGAATATTAATTAGATTTTTGGGGCGCGCTTCGCGCGCGCACCTATCTTTCCTCATTTCTGGACACGCGCCTGCTAGCAGTAGCTAAAATCCTATTGGTAAGCTTAACCATTGTATTCTTGAGTTCCTCTAATTCACAAATTCCGTCGAGATAGATGTAGTAGCAGCAGCGAAAGTAGTACTAGTAGCGAGAGTAGTAGCCATTGAAACGTTCCAGTTGTGCATTTATAATTTCCTACTCGTACACGTCATATTACGTCACGTAGGCGCAACGCGCATCTGCACATCCGGTTTTTGAAGTTTCTTATCCCGGTTACGTAGTATATATTATCTATGGGTAAACCTTCTAAGTATATTAGCTATGTGGGAATTTATTTACCATTATTTTAATTATGCCACGCGGTAGACCAGGGGGGGTACGACAAGCTAATTTAATATGACGTATTGTTGACATACCACACGCCCACTAACGAATAATGATATGGAGGAATGTATGCAGGATAGTTTAAACAGTTTGCCATCGCGCTATAGTACATGATATCGAGCTCAAGTGTGCATTGTTTACACTCCAGGTCAAGGCAAGCAATATTCCAGAACAATCTACTGAAAATAGCTGAAACAAGTTTCTGCTGTTACAGTGATTGGACAACATTTGTGCGTATTGCAGCCAGAATTTGTGCGTCACAGTCGCAATTTCTATACATTATTAACCGACTGATGCTCAGGAATGATAGCAATGCTGTTTTGATCACGTTGGTGCTTTCTTGGGTGAATAATTTTGCCAACCAGTTATCTATCTTCATCTCTCTGTACTGCAAAAACTAAAAGAGGTACGGGTGGGGTACGGCAGCTTAAACGAAAGGTCTTGGGCAGTAGAATCTATTTAGCAACATACTTACCGGTCAAATTGTCCTCGAAAGGCGTAGCAGACCAGGAAAACGCAATGTATTCTGGTTTACTAAATCATTGCCTACGTGAAGCTACGTCAGCATTACGTCAGAATAAATTAGCTTGTCGTACCCCCCCTGGCGGTAGACGTGGCATATTTAGGGTTGGGCGGAAAACAAGATGGCGGCTACACTTAGGCTAAACGCAATAATTCACGTATATCTTGGCTGTTGACGACATCAGGGGTATTTTAACTACCTAGGGGCTATCCTAAGAGGTAAGCGTTTACAATGAGTCTACTAATAAAGATTATAAGGCCAGTTGCCAGGGGCATGATAAGATGGCGTCTCGCCCGGAGGCACTAAGTACGGCACAGCCATATCTTCGCCGTACGGGCGTTTCAAGCTAATCTAACGTTCTGAAGCTCCTTGCACAATTTGTGCGATTACAAAGAGACCTTCAGAAGCAAAAGAAACCAGGTCTAAGGTGGTAAACCAGAGTTCACGTGGTCACCCGTTTGTTCATCTTCTTTCTTTTTTCTTCTTTTTCAGCGAGTCTAGCACAGTAGTGAGCGAACCAAACGCAACTAAACCTACACAGAAGCAACGCTACCTATGACCATCAGTGCACCTGATATCTATTTAGGCCTAAAACACTAGCAGAAGCGAGTATTTCCAGGAAAACAGCGATTTTGGGTCCATAACAGACTCCATTCCATCATTCTGTTTGAACTCCGTTACTAGGTTACGCCTACTCGCGCACGCCCGTACTATGTAATTATTCTAATACACGCGCACCTTAGTACAAATTGCTTAGAACGCGAGTGCTGCTGCTACTAGCAGTGTTCACAGCAGACAACGAGCAAATCTTCACTGTTACACTGGATTTATCTGTTCAGGGTAATAAGATTAATGTTAGCTAATGTTGCATGGTACGTGCTGCATCATTGCATGCAGTGCAGAGTCGATCGAGTGCAGTCTGGCTGCGGCCGGCCGGGAATAGTTCTCCATGTTCTCTTTATGTTAGCATAAGTGCCAACTAAGTCATTAATAAAAAAGAAAAGAAACAAGTAATAAAAACATTTTAACCAAAATGCAAGAGATTTAGGGTTGGTACATTTATCGAAAAAGTATGGAAACAAGATTTTGAAATGAAAAGGATTGTATCAATAGCAGTGTAATGCTACCTCCCTAAATTAACTGCTTTCGATAGTTGTGGTTAATTTAATAGGGAGGTAGCATTACACTGCTATTGATACAATCCTTTTCATTTCAAAATCTTGTTTCCATACTTTTTCGATAAATGTACCAGCCCTAAATCTCTTGCATTTTGGTTAAAATGTTTTTATTACTTGTTTATGATAGTTCTGAAGGAAGTGATGATGAACAGGATTTTGAAACCTCACGTAAAAGGTAATTGTAGCGAATGCTGCAACATGCTATTAATTAATTTTTTGTATGCAGACTGAAATTTAGTGATGACTCTGAGGGAGATGAGAGTGTTGCTCACTATGAAAATGATCCTGAGCTTCCTATTTATTCCACTGTCGATTGCGGCTATCCTGCTTTTAAACTAGCAGAAATTTTGATGGCAAAAGTCACCAACCTCAAACGTGTGTGCCATATTCAGCCACTGGGTGTTACGAAAACAGCTACTTTCGTCATTGATTTGGATGATGTTTTGTTCAGTGATCTTAAGGCAGACGACCTGGGTACTTGGATTGCTAATGGGACCAAGTCAACTTACTTCACTATGTCCCGCAAAGGTGAAATCCGCTTAACGTCTGGGAAGCCTAAATTAGGTGGTAATTTGTTCTACACTCTTGCCCGATGGTACTATACCCACGGAACTTACAAGTTGTTTCGGCGGATTGTCATTGACATACGAGGTAAACTGTGCATATATACACTTCTAATGTTGGTCAAATGATATGAAACTGCATGCTTTACAATAAAATCCATACATGTGTCTCACAATCATACCAAATGAAAAAATGCTACATAATTTCATATAGTTGGTTGCTACGTCGAGTCAACATTGTGAGTAGATCGTGAGCCGTAGCATATGAAGAAACAATAGTTAATAAAACGTTTCGATCCGGGATCATCCATCCATTGCTACATCCATTGTTATTTACCATTATGTACATTAATTTTATTTTACTGTTTACATTTAGATTCCGAAGGTCAGCGGAACAAGTATTCAATGATACAATACATGTTCGATGGTCCAGAAGTGTCGATCAAAGTTAAACCTCATGGAAAGTGATCGTTCCTTTTTTCCGACAGCTACTTCAACAAAGAAGCGTATACAACAACTGGCATCGTCAAGTACTCCTAAAGAAGTGCTTTCTCAAGTAACCAGAGAAAAAGGTGGAGAGATCGAGAGTCGAGGAATTGCATTGTTACCGCGTGATTGTCGTCAAGTGTCCTATGCTCGTATGAAGCCAGCCAAGGATTGTGATCCACTATATAGCGTCATGCTAGAATGTAAACTAGCACAAGGTACCGCTAGCATATTCGTTCAAGACGTAAAGGCTGCACCACATCCTATGAGTGTATCGTGCTTTGGGTGGCAGTTGCAGGATATGGTCAGATTCCTTACGAGTAACCATCGATTCAGTGTGCTAACAGTTGATACTACATACAAGCTTGGGGAATTCTACGTAACTCCCATGACATGCTTCACACCACCAGTTGTTGCTTTTTGAATTTGGCATATGGCTATGCTCTATAAACTGCTGTTTCACTATTATACATTTTCCATTATATTATTATGTGACATTAATTTTTGTGCATTTGATATCGTTATTTTGAATAAAAAATTAATTTTCATAGCTGAAAGTTTCAGTCCAGAGTCCAGTCCACGGTCCAGTCCATAGTCCAGGTTTTGTAGCATCCCATTATTTTAGCACAACGGGAAATTTTCGCGGTAGAAACTTCAGTTCGCGAATCAGCGCTATCCTGCCTAATTGCCTATCCACCTCAGTGCATGTCAGTGGCGTAGCTATGGGTGGGCCTGGACGGGCCTGTGCCCACCCAACCATAGGCTGTGCCCAGCCATTCCTGTTTTGATTCCAAACGTTGCCTGAACCCCAGACTACTGACTACTCCTACATAATGCCCATGCAAGCGCTCTTATACACTATACTTCGACAGTCTTGGACCCGGATCATCACTTTCGATCTTCAGGACGCAAGTATACCATAACATTAACGAGCAACATTTTTGCAGTGCGCTCCACGTGCCCGACCAATGTTCAGATCCTAGCTACGCCCCTGGTGCATGTAATACTACCCACAATGGCTTCCTCGAATAATAAGGCTCTTGCTAATCTCGAGCAGCAGCTGACCTGTCCAGTCTGTCTGGATCACTACACTCAGCCCAGGACACTGCCCTGTCTCCACTCTTTCTGTCACAACTGCCTTGCCCACTTCCGCGTGCAAGTCCAGGGAGGCAAGCACTTTATCACTTGCCCCGTGTGCCGCCAGACCACACAGCAACCCGACAAGGGAGTGAGTGGATTCCAGTCTGCCTTCCTCATCAACAACCTCCTGGAGCTCCATCAAGTGCTAGAAAAGGTGTCTGGGTCCCAGCAGAATAACTGTGTAGAGGTCAAGTCCAGGAGGGCAGGACAGACATTCACTGATCTGTCAAATCCTTCAGGACTTGCTATCACAAAGGAAGGTCACCTCATTGTCGTAGAGTCTGGCACACATGCCATCACTATTATCGACCCTACTAACGGGAGGAAGATCAGGAGCTTTGGACAGTATGGTAAAAGACAAATAGAATTCAACTATCCAAAGGGAGTGGCAGTGACTCAAGATGGGCACATTGTTGTTGCTGACTATTATAATCATCGTCTACAATTGTTGACAGCAGAGGGTGCCTTCATAGCTACAGTGGGCAGTGAGGGATCTCAACCATTGCAGTTCTGGTGTCCAACAGGTGTAGCTGTTCATCGTAATGGACAAATATTCATCAGTGATCATGATAACTTTCGTGTCCAGGTTCTCAATGCTGACCTTACTTACTCGCACTGTCTGGGTAGATATGGAACTCAACCTGGGGAGCTCAGATATCCAGGTGGTATAGCTATTGACGCTGATGGTATGGTCTATGTAGCTGATAGTCTTAACGACAGAGTTCAGAAGTTCACTCCCGAGGGTAAACTGTTGTCTGTCATCGACAGTAAGGAAGAAGGAGGAAGTCAACTCATTCGTCCATATGGTCTGTGTGTCGATGCTAATGGCATACTTTATGTGACTGAGATTAACAATAATACAGTGAGTATGTTCAGTAGTAACGGCAAGTTTCTTGGATATATCGGTGACAGTGATGGCTCTAGTTTCAAGCATCCTCATTTCATTGTATCTAATCAAACAGGCCGACTGTACATCAGTGATGACAATGGATTATTAACCTATACTATATACCTGCAATAGGTGACTTATTGTTGTACGTTAAGTTATTAACGTTTTTGCTTCAATACATTATTACATGTATGTGCAACTATAATTTCTAGTCGCTACGCGTATATGATCACCAAATTGTCATAATTCATGCAGGCATATTCAAAACCAGACTTGCATCATACAACTCATCACTGCAGCCCCAAAACATAGAAATTCCTGGTAATGGACATTAGCAACAGAGAAGACAACCTCACATACACATGCTAAAATTAGAAGACAAGTTCGCATACTTGTGCTAAAATTAGCAGTATTTTGCAGCTCCCTGGAGTTGCGTGATGTATGACCTTCTTAGTTAGAATTGCCCGCAATTTCCACACCTGCATGAAGATATTCTTAGCTCCTGTATGTACAAAAAGTTTTATTATGCAAGTCTCATTTTAGTGTGCCTGGTTTATGCTTGAGCCTTTTTGTAGACAAAATTTATCGTTAGACAGTTCATGTACATGTAATATTAGTCAATAATATCATTGATAAGCACGATGATATGAACAAACACATGCACTCAGTCTTATAATGAAAGCCCTCTTGTATCTAACACGTCTTGAATCTTCTTCTCGAGGGATTTATTAGTTCCCAATAAACCCTTCACACCCTATAGTACATGGCGTATGTAGTAGAGAAGAGCACAATGAAGTTGGGATCAAAATTTGAGAAAAAGTGCAGGGTTTAATCAAGAGACAAATTTGGAAAGGAGACAACCTGTAATAATATTAAGTGGATTCCTGTAATCAAAAAGGTTGCTACTCAGCCAAATACACACATACATAAAAACTTTTCTGAAGTAAAGTGAACAAATCTGCATCTACTAACGATAATAGTAGTAGCTAGAACAGCTGAGATATATTTGCTAGTCTTTCAGTTACTGGTAAAGCAATGCATATCTATAGCTGGTGTATGTGGTTACTGTCCCGGCTGTCCTTTGCTGTCCATTTGAAGTACTCTTGTACTCTTTCCTCGCTCCATCCTTGAGGAGTGCGTCGTGTGAGATCTCTGATGTTATATAGCTTGTCACCTACATGTAGCTTCACTAGCTTAGCTTTATGACTACAGTGAGGAGCATGAACAATCTGCATATGGGGAGAGAGAGAAAGGGGGAGAGGGAGAGCGAGAGAGAAAGGGAGAGAGGGAGAAGGAGAGAGAGAGGAATTTATTGTATACCAATTGTGATAGGTAGTTGATAAATTCACAGGGCGAAAGCGGATATTTGTTTACCTATGCAAATGTAAAGCAAATCAATGGTGCATGTCACATTTACTTGTATTTGTCAGTTGGCAAACATAAAGTTAGTATTATCATTGCCGATCGGCAATGATATGTAGGGATGACCTCGAACTAAGATGGCGGCTACTCATGTGTGAAAATGAGTTTTCGCACATATCTCCACTGTTATACATTTCTACTGCATTTTCACTATCTCTAAGGGAATCTGAAGTGCGAGCGCTTGTAGGAAGTCTATGAAAGTCGCCGGGACTGCTTGCTTGTCGACGAAAATCAAGATGGCGACTCTCAGGGAGGCCGTTGAAGATCTTCGTTGTTGTAGCGTTTCTCGAGATTCCAGACATCTAGGATTGATCAGGAGATTGTTCTGAGCTTGGAAATACCTTTGGCGAAGCGAGTAGACGTTTCTAAAGTGGTAAACAAAAATCGCCGCCCACGCGAATTGTTCATCTTCTTCTTCTTTCTTCTTCTTTCTTCTTTCCTCTTTCAGTAAGCCTAGCGCTGTCCTGAGTGAACGAATCACTACCAAACCTGCACAATTGCACGTGTATACATCTGGAATAGTGCACTTACTTCTTAGATAGGCATTAAACACTACCAGAAGCGAGTAATCCATGAAAAACATGGTTTTTGGGCCGTTTTGGACTGAAGACGCCATTAAATATTTAACCCTCTTGACGCTCGTATCATTAACTCCGCCCACATCAGTTTTGTAGCTATCTCGATCGATACTGCGTTTTGTCTCTGCTCTGGACGCTTCAGCGCGCAAGCCAGAGGTATGAAATTTGTCTAGAGCAGTACTATACCCTAAGTAACACTGATCTGTTCGTTAAAGCTTCAGATGGCGGGTTAAAACTGACATACCCAGACGTGAACAAGTATTCTAAGTTACCGGCAGCAAGATTCTACGCACAGTAAGGTTCCTACACCACGCAGATAAGTTGTAAAGGACTAGAAGCCTCTGTGAGTGTGATATTGACATCAACAAGGTTCTACTAGGCGTGCTCGCTCGTACTATTGGGCTTGCAGCATCATGAGTTGTCAGTATTAGTCTCTTCCTTCATCCATTACTGTAATAACAAGTATCATGTTGTCAAATCATACCTGGACTTGATATTTTGCTGTCTGCGTCCTTAACCTCTTTACTATTTTAAACCTTTCAATGAATGATTGGTAATAATTATTAAACATTATTTTAAACTACACTCCTTACTCTCCAGACCCTAGCTGTGCACGTTCACATCTGCTAGACTAGTAACTGCTGCTCACAGAGTTGTCAAAATGAAATAACATCTAACATAGAATACAAATAATAAGTTCAAACTGATAGTGATCAAAAAAGTAACAGGAACAAGTAAAGTAAAAAAGCTTTAATAAAAAAACTGGAAAGTGTAGGGATGACTCTTAAAAAAGGAAAGGAACAAGATGGGATGATTCTTGCAAAAGTAAAGGAACAAGATGGAATAATGCTAAGCTTGCAAATGTAAAAGTCCCAAGTATCCCTACATCAGCGGCTTGAAGGAGGACGCAGTCCGATGGAGTAATTGACGGTTGTAAATAACTAGAGGTATATGTGTTTAGGAGGACGCAGTCCGATCAAGTAGTTGACAGTTGTAAATAACTAGATGTATCTGTGTTTGGAGGACGCAGTCCGATGAAGTAATTGATGGTTGTAAATAACTAGAGGTATCTTTGTTTAGGAGGACGCAGTCCGATGAAGTAGTTGACAGTTGTAAATAAGCTGCAGATAGCTGTGTTTGGAGGACGCAGTCCGATGAAGTAATCGACAATTGTAAAGGTATAGGAAGAGGATTCCGTATTTGTCAGTTGCGTCGCAGCAAGCCGCTGATGTAGGGATACTTGGGACTTTTACATTTGCAAGCTTAGCATTATTCCATCTTGTTCCTTTACTTTTGCAAGAATCATCCCATCTTGTTCCTTTCCTTTTTTAAGAGTCATAGATTTACAACTGGCTGTATGTGAGGTCCATATTTGACATATATTTACATGGTAAGTAAAAGTGAAGTATATCTAAAGCACCAAAGCTACGCTCCTGCTCTAGAATCCCAGCATTGCCATTCGTATTAATATAACTGTAAATTCCATTGAATCAGTTTAAAACACTTTTTCTAAACATACATGTACAACACATAAACCTGTGTATCAGGTAAAGTTATTAAGTAAATAGTCTTTGTCTTGTCAATCACACTCTTGAATTTCTTTTTTGAACGAAACCTACATGTAAAAAAGACAGGAAAAAGCACCGGGAAAAATTAAGAACTGATATTGAGTTTTCTTACTATGATTGATATCAATTTCACTGAGATCGGTGGTAGGACACGACAAAGACCATTCACCTTATCCAACAAATACCTGGAGGTATGAACATCGATAAAACTGTTAGATAATAATGTAATGTCTCACCCATGTAGGTTAGTTGATCATAACCTACATTTAAAAAAGACAGTAAAAAGAAGAGCTGGCTTTGAATCTTCTTACCATGATGGATATTTGACAGAAATATGTAAGACACAACAGAGACCATTCACCTTTTACAACAAAATACCTGGAGGTATGAATATGAATAAAACTACTTTCTACCTTTTACTAGTCTCTCTCATGTAGGTACAAGAGCTGCAAGGAGATGATAGAATCCAGAAAACATTGTACACATTGTGTGTACCTTGAATATTGTTGTTGCTGTACATTGTACCCTTAGAAGAAACACAAAAGAGAGAATATAATAACCCATGCATGTGTACGTTTAATGCCGCCAATTTTAAACTATCAAAACAACATGATGCAGAATATTATAAACCTACCTTTATTGGTTTATGAAAGCTCCTCTTCTCTGCGTTTTTAAACGTCGGCACCTATGCATTACCAATAAATAAACTTTCATACTCAAAGAGGTAACAGACTCACCTGCAAAAGCAGCACAAAGAATCCACGACAGCAATGCAACTGCTGCTCGCTCCCGCCATTCTGATCACGTGATTGACCTTTGTATACTTTGTTTTACGTAAGACTTACAAGTCCGGAACTGGAGCACATGGTCTTTTAGGTGAGCCATATTTGTTATTTGCACAGCACATCCAGGGCGTATTACATCGGTGCATGCTTTCACCTAGGGTTCAGACAAGCTATGCAAACATTTTTGTGCGTAGGCTTTCCGACTACTTGCCTAGAGTATTGTTTAACTCGTGAGTAAGACCAGCAAATTCTGGCTGATCTCCGGCCCACAGGCAGCGCTAGCACGTTTATATCCATGTTACATAAATTCTTATGAGATAATTATGTTATATAAATTCTTATTGAGATATCTTGTGCATTTTGGTGTTATTTGTCTCCATAAATTAAGTCATGGTCCTCCTTTCTTTAGTTGGTTTGGTCAATCGATCGCCTCCTCTTTGCTGAGTGGATTCACGTTTTAACACCACTTTTTGAGCATGACTGTAGCTAAGGAACAGGTATCATCAGACGAAATCACCCTCTGGGGCGTCAATGCTGCAGCTAACTTTTTGAACATTTATTGTATCTAGACCACAACCTAGACTCTGTCAGCTTGCTTCTGACAACCTACCTGCAAAGCGCTGTAAGTAAGCTATGAACGCTATCTCGATCGATTGTGTATGCTATGCCCTGCACTTGTTTTAGTTTAGTACAGCCATGATTGATCTTTTAGTACAGTGTTAGTTTAAATGTGAGTGTCTGTCTGTCTGTCTTGTGGGTGCTTTGTTTAGTATACAAAACAAAAAGCCCTCTATTATAATGTGTTTTAGTTTCACAATGGCTACAGAAAAGGGTCTATAAAAGACTGATACTGAACATACAAAAATTATGACATTGATCATAAAGTCAAAATGACAATTTTAGTGACTTTTGCCGTTCTCCTGAGCAGCTGCAGCCTATGCATAGGTAAAAATATCTCCTGTGCTTGTTAACACCACTTTTTTTAACATGACTATAGCCAAAGACCAGGTATCATCAGACAAAAAAACCCTCCTGGCCGTCGATCCGGCAGCTAATGAATCTGCCTGTCCTGGTCAAAACGTCACACTGAATTGCAGTGTGACAAGAACAGTAAGCAACAAAGAAATCCAACAACTGCGAATAAGCTGGATATACAATAATGCTTTAACTGTAAATATTATTGAACCAACGAATAAGAACCTACAAGCAGAATTTATTGAACAAAATTATTCAGTATAGTTTCAATCGTAAAAATTATCAATGTGAGACTGATCAATAACATAGAAATTCGCTGCGAAAGCAGTAAGAAATCGCAAAACTTGAGGATCAGTGCTGCAGGTATAAGCTAGATTTTTATAATCAAGTCAAATGTACATGTACTTTTGCATTTCAGGTGCAGCAAATGCACCAACAAGTATTAAAATTATTGCAACCAAGGTCCCAGCATCACTAACATGGCTACCTCCTCCTGATGGACCCACAGACTGTGTCTTCAACTACACTATCAATATCACTAACTACAGTAGCTCTAGCTCGTACTACAGTACTAGCAACACTGAGTCACTGATACTGACTGATGACCTGATCACTCGTGGACACAACTACTCATTTGCTGTGGCTGTTACTGTGATATCGTACTTAAATATTTTATTAACTCAACAATGCAAGTACAAAACCAAGAACTGAACTAAAAAGGTACAAAAACTACCAGGGCTTAAATAGGGAGAACAGTGTGAAATGAACAGACAGACAGACAGTCAGCATTCTACGCATTAGACATAAATTAACACAAAGACTGTTCTCATGAGAGATATTACAAAACACAACTAATCAACACAAATAACAGAGTCACATTAACAGAGTCACCACATCTCCTTCCCCTTAAGTTAGGAAGTAGGTTGAAATCGAATAGGTAGATGGCGATTCCTCAGAGGATATCGACGTTCAGGTTCGTTTGGAACTTGTGGTTCAGGGACAGGTTCAACAGGAGGATAGCATTGATTGTCTAACACAGTGTCCGATTCAGTTGTGTCCGATGACTCTTGATTTCCATGAAGAGGTTGAAGTTGATTGACATGTCGCTTGACGATTCGTCCATTGGAGATCTGAACAGTGTAGGTTACTGGACCCAATTGCTGTATAACGATTCCAGGTATCCACTTGTCAGACCCAATATAGAGTCTAGCTAACACACGAGTTCCAGGTGTAAAAGCACGAGCCTTAACATGAGTGTCGTGGTGAAGTTTCTGACTAGCTTGTTTCGACATCACTTGCTTCTTGGGATCAGGATGCATCAAGTCAAAACGAGTCCTTAGCTTGCGTTTCAGAAATAACTCTGCTGGTGATACACCTGTAGTGCTATGTTGCGTTGCTCTGTATTCAAACAAGAATTCTGCCAGACGATGATGAATAGATCTTTTCGATTTGTCACTGGCTTTCAGCGCTCGTTTCAAAGTCTGAATGAACCTCTCTGCAAGTCCATTGGAAGCAGGATGGTAAGGTGCGGAAAGTATTTGCTTGATTCGATTCCTTTCCAAAAATTGCTTGAACTCATCTGAAGTGAATTGTGGTCCGTTGTCTGATACTACTTGTTCAGGAATTCCATGGTGTGCTATCAGAGCTCTCATGACTTCAATTGTCTTCTCAGCAGTTGTTGACTTCATTGTTACTACTTCGGGCCACTTTGAATGGGCATCCACGACTACGAAGAACATGTGTCCTAAGAAGGGTCCCGCAAAATCAATGTGTATTCGTCTCCATGGTGCGTCGGGCCAAATCCATGGATGAAGAGGTGCTGCTGCTGGGCTAGACTGATTGGACTGACACATGTAACAGGATTTTCCCATTGATTCGATGTCTCCATCTAGTCCTTTCCACCAAAAATGACTGCGTGCAGTGGCTTTCATTCGAGTAATACCTGAGTGATTGGCATGAAGAGAATCTAGTACTCTGCGTTGAAGGCTCTCTGGAACGACAACTCTTATTCCCCACAATAGGCAATCATTCTCTGTGCTCAGTTCGGTCTGTCTGTCGAAGAAGGTCTGTAGCTCTCTGTCCACTTGTCCTGGCCAACCTTGTTGGACGTATTGCAAAACTTTACTCAGTGACGCGTCTCGCCGAGTTGCTTGTTGGATCTCTTGAAAGGTTACAGGAAGAGCTTGAACTTGACCTATGTTAAATGTGGAGATAGCATTATTTGTGTCACAAGTAGGACTTGTTTGTGGCAGTGGTAACCGTGAGAGTCCATCAGCGTTCCCATGATCATCAGTGGACTTGTATTTGATGTCATAGTTGTATGCTGACAGAATCACAGCCCATCGCTGCAGTCGAGCTGCTGCCAACGACGGTATCCCTTTCTTGGGTCCCAGAATTGCCACCAGCGGTTTGTGATCCGTTATCAGGAGGAACTTGCGTCCATACAGAAACCTGTGGAACTTCTTGATGCCAAAGATTAAAGACAAAGCTTCTTTCTCAATCTGGGCGTAGTTGCGTTCACTAGTTGTCAAAGTGCGTGAGGCAAATGCTATGGGATGTTCACTACCATCTGGTAGCACATGAGAAATCACTGCTCCTACACCATATGCTGAAGCATCTGCTGCTAGTGTGATAGGAAGCTTAGGATTGTAATGAGTTAGTACACCTGCTGACACAATTTGCTCTTTAACATCTTCAAATGCTCTAGTACATTCTTTGGACCAATTCCATTTCTGACGAGCAGAAAGTAAGGCATTCAAGGGATGTAATCGGGAGGCTATAGATTGGGTATGAACTTTCCATAGTAATTCACTAATCCTAAGAATGACCGAAGCTGTTGCACATTCTCAGGGGCAGGTGCATTCACAATAGCTTCTACCTTAGATGATAGTGGGTGTATACCATGCTCATCGACCCTATGACCCAAATACTCTATACTGGTCAACAAAAATTCACACTTACTTCTCTTGAGTCGGAAACCATGATTTTCAAGACGAGTGAACACTTCCTGTAGACTTCGTCTGTGGCTCACTTCATCTGGACTGCTAACGAGGATGTCGTCAATGTAGCATGCTACTCCGTCGATTCCTTGCAGCACAGTGTCCATGATTCTCTGAAATATAGCAGGTGCAGATGCGACTCCAAATGGAAGACGGTTGTAGACGTAGAGTCCACGCTGCGTGTTGACTGTCAGATAGGGTTTTGATGACTCATCCACTGGGATTTGGAGGTAAGCTTGAGAAAGATCCAATTTCGAGAAGATTTTTCCTCCAGACAGTGTCGAGAATAATTCTTCAGGTGTCGGCAAAGGGTACTCTTCCACATTCATCGCTTGGTTCACAGTTACTTTGTAGTCTCCGCAGAGTCTGAAACGTCCATCTTTCTTTGGAACTACTACAATTGGGGCAGCCCATTGACTATGTGAGACTGGTGAGATGATCCCCTGTTCCTCCAGACGACTGATTTCTTGGCTAACTGCTTCTTTGATTGCATAAGGTACTGGTCTTGGCTTGAAGAAGCGAGGGGTAGCATCAGATTGTATTTGAAGTGAGGCTGTGAATGGCTTGACACTCCCCAGTTCATCTGAGAATAGTGGTTTGTGCTTCTCAAGTAGGTCGTCCACTAGTGATGTTCTTGCTGCACGTACTGCAAAAATGTTACTCCAGTCCAGGCGTAGGTACTTGAGCCAATTTCTTCCCAGAAGACTTGGTCCATCACCAGCAACCACTACGAGTACTAGCTTCTGTTTCTGATTTCCATATCTGACTCGCATGTTGAGAGTACCAGTAACTTCCATTCGTTCGTTAGTGTATGTCTTGAGGATCAGATTGGAAGGATGCAATGTGTCATTGGGGAATACGTCACGTCTAGTTGCTTCGGATATCACTGATAGAGCTGCTCCAGTGTCGACTTCCATGTCGAGAAATTTTCCGTTGAGTTGCAACTGGACTACTATAGGGTCAGGTGATCGCTTGACCAGGTTGTGTATTTTGAAACCTTCATCACTGCTCTCCTCTGAAGACTGTTCAGCATTCTGTACGAGGTGCGTCTTCGACTTTTGTTTCTTGGAAACGGAGGAGGCCTTTGAGCGGCAAACCGATGCAATGTGTCCTGTCTTTCCGCAGGCGTGGCATTGAGCATCTTTAAATTTGCACTCGCTTGAACCATGGTTTGAGCGTCCACATCTGTAGCAAGGTTGTTGCTGATCACGATTGTGCTTGGTAGTGCTTGTCTGCGGTTTGCTCTTCTGAAAACGACCTTTACTCAGCTTGTGCACTGATAAGTCTGGTCTTTTGAAGGCTCGGGTGTCTTGGTCAGCAGCTTCCATAGCTCTGGCTGTCTCAATTGCCTTGGCGTACGTTAATGCTGTTTCAGACAGTAGTCGGCGTTGGATAGCTTCGTGTCGTAGACCACACACAAAACGATCACGTAGCGTCTCCTGTAGCACGGTGCCAAATTTGCAGTTGACTGCCAACTTCCTCAGCGCGGCGTCGTACTCGGCTACACTTTCGCCTACTTCTTGATTTCGCTTGTGGAATTGAAATCTCTCTGCTATGGTCGATCTTTTGGGCAGAAAATGGTCATTCAACTTTGTTGAAATTTCTTCGAAGGACTTAGTTCCTGGGGTATCTGGTGCGAGGAGATCACTAAGAGTGGCGTACGTCGATGATCCTATGGAACTCAGTAGTATTGGTACTTTCTTGTCGTCATCGATGGTATTAGCCTTGAAGTACAGTGTCACTCTTTCCAGGTAGGCCTTGATTGACTCTGATCCAGGTTGAAATTCCTGTAGCTTTCCATAAACTGCAGCCATAGCTGTGAGTTCTTTACTCTCGTCGCCAAATGTGATATCGTACTTAAATATTTTATTAACTCAACAATGCAAGTACAAAACCAAGAACTGAACTAAAAAGGTACAAAAACTACCAGGGCTTAAATAGGGAGAACAGTGTGAAATGAACAGACAGACAGACAGTCAGCATTCTACGCATTAGACATAAATTAACACAAAGACTGTTCTCATGAGAGATATTACAAAACACAACTAATCAACACAAATAACAGAGTCACATTAACAGAGTCACCACAGTTACTGACAGTACAGGACAACATGGACCATGGAGTGATCTCCTCATGGTGACGTATGATGGTATGAACATTCATTCTGTTCAATTTACGCCATGTCTACACATTTTTCTTCAGTTCCTGGTATTGTGAACCTCATGGCAGCTCAGTCAAAACAAACAAACATTGAAGTGATATGGCAGGTATGACTGCAGTGATATGGCAGGTATGACTGCTTATCAAAATCGTATGATTTACGTTTTGTTGCTTCTTCAGTCTCCAGCCTTGATAGAATATTTCCCAGTCCTTCACTATGTAGTGTCTTATAATACCAGTGTTAACAGCACACTGATACACACACAAGTGAACTCTTCTATGACTAGCTACACAGTGTCTGGTGTACCAGGAGTAACCTACTATATTACTGTGTTTGCTGTGAATGCTCTGGGACCAGGACCTATCAGTAATTACCGTACAGTGAAAGGTGAATAGTACACATAATGCATGCTGGGAAAGCAAAGGTGCTGTTTTGACACACTTTCGTGTGCTAAAATTCAAAATACATGTCCCCACACAACACATGTATCCCACCTCGTGGGCGTATCAAAGGCACCGCCAGGGCAATATATTCCATACTGCCCCAACTGCAGGGCAATATGGAATATATTGCTGCCCTAGGGCAATATGGAATATATTGCCCGGGGCCACGATATGGTGCAGATATTGTCTGAAGGAACAGACAATATCTGCTGAAAGGGCAAGTAGCCCAAAAAATTTTTAACGTGGTACAGTGTTGACCACGTGGTAGAAAAATAGTGGTAGGGCAAGCCCTACCGGAAGGTACAGAGCACTATTGCGTTCGCTTTATATACCTCTTAAGCTTCCTTATGCTAGTGGGTTCCATTGTGGTCTTTTTACTATAGCACGTGTGATACTAAACATAGCACAAGTGATACTAAAAACAGTACAATGCAGTGGGATACGCCCACGAGGTGCGATACAAACACGTTAAACAGCGGTCCCTCGGGCAGTATGGAATATCCACTCGTGCAATCCAATTAGACCCCTCGGGCTGCGCCCTCGGGCTCTAATTGGATTGCCCTCGTGTATATTCCATACTGCCCTCGGACCGTTGTTTAACTAGTACATGTGCTGTTTGGCATTGCGTGCTGTTCCAAAAAACTAATATGTATATGGCCAGGAGCTCCGTATGCTGAATTCAATATGCCAGGAAGTAAGTGCGCTAAATCAGCAAATACAGTATCTAAGAGGCAAAATCAGCACGTTGTCATGTGCCGTTTTGACAAGCATAGTGTTGTTTCTCAGCTCACAATTCACAGCCTAAAATTAATAGCACACCACTTTTCCTGTGTATTTTATTAGACTTAACTATTAATATTTATTTTAACAGTGTTTCTGATGCCCACAATTACTCCGTCATATAACCCTACTCTGAACACTACTCTGAACACTACTCTGAACACCACTCCGAACACTCCTCAAAATAGTTCCACTGCTCAAAATATCCCCACTCCAGGTTAGTCCAAAACATGATAGCACAATAAAACTGCCGAATTAAACATTACTTTTAACAAAAATGTAAAATGATTTACGGTTGATGAATTACAGAGAACAAGATTGGAATAGTGTAATGATAGTAGCCATAATGCTGCCTCCCTTGTAAATGAATCACACTAGATTAATTTAGGGCGGTAGCATTGGGCCATACAAAGTAGATTAGAGACATTTAGATTTACACGTTTTTGACCTGGACGTGTACGCGTAACGTGTAGATGATCACGTGAGCACCGCCCACTCACGCTACACGGTCGAGCACACGTCAATTTTCCCCGTTCTTAACGTGTAGGACCCCTTCTACAGGTCGGCCGTTTCCCTGTAGTTCCTGTTGCTCAAGATTCCGTCAGCTCCACGTTTGTTATAGCTAAAAATGTAGCTTGATGCCTGCTCTATATGTTCGACTAGTTAAAGCGCTGATACGTGCTGTCTGTCACCTGCAGCACTCGACAGAAGAGAAGTAACCATAGATTCACTTACCGCTCGCTATCCACTGCACTGCTGGAAGCTCATCTGTGGCAGCAAACTTGTGCTGGCAGTTGTTTATAGCGTTTGAAATCTGTTTCAAGCCATGTCTTGGTGCAAAACCTGGAAGTTTGTAGCCGCCTCGCCACAAGTAAAAACCACACCTGTAGAATCTAAATCGCCACTGGAATTTCCCCTGTAACGTGAAACGCGAGTTACAGTTTACAGGTTACACGTTACGCGTAAAACGTGTAAATCTAAAGGTCTCTATTGTTAGTTTCTCGTCACCTCCCGCACAGATAAAATACCCGCATACTAGTTATGCCTCGGTGGGTGGAGCCACGAGGCATACAGTAGTCGTGGTGTCAGTCATTCTGTCGCAACGATTTCTCGTAGCTCGCTGAAAACTAATTGCTGAAACAAGCAACAGTGGTAGAAATCGATATTTGCTCGGATTTGAATTTTAAGAAGTTTGATTTTAAAGCTTAGTGCGTAAGTTACCATGTGAATAGCTCACCTGGATGGCTGTTGGTGGTGTTATAGACTTCTCTGGAGACAAAGTTGTCTACAGCTGGCTGCCTTGCAGCCAGTGAGTTTGTGAACAGCGTAGCAGACTTCTCCCTGCTGTCGCGAAGCTACAAGACCGACCATCGCGAGCTTGGAGATGTTGCTCTCCATTTTGTGTGCCGCAGTTTTTCTACTTCTATGTGAATCGTAGCGGGCCAAGAACTCTTCAGTGTGTTCATCTATCGTATCTCCAGGTATTCAAGGATCCGATTTGCTGCGCGCTTCTCGAGTGCAGAGCTAGCGACGCTTGCTCATGGCTGTTTGGCGTTCAATCGTGTATCTAACGAACAAAAGAGAGATATCGAAAAAGCATCCTTGAAGTCCTAGATCCTGGGGTGGTAAGCGTGCTCATGTAGCTGTAAGCTCTTCGTTTAGCATCCTCGCGATGGCCGGTCTTGTAGCTTTGCGACGGCGGGGAGCATAGGCTCGAAACTTACATTAATCAGGTCCTAGAGACAGCGCGAGTAAGACTGAGTGCAAAAAGCAGCCACCAAGTTCAGTCTTGTAGTGAAAATAACAGTATCCAGTAAAATCATGAATATCATTAATTTTGGTATCCCGCCACCTTGAATTGTCTTCCTTTCACCATATTAGGTTATCCTACTCTTAAATCAGATGCTGACGATATCATTGCAGTAAGTCCATTCATTGATTATGTATAATGTTATTCATATGCTATTCCAGGTCAGTGATGTGACCAATCATATTCTAGAACTGCTGCCAAAACAGTGCCCAGTATAGCTGTCATGATTATTATGCCTCGGTGGGTGGAGCCACGAGGCATACAGTAGTCGTGTTGTGTGCGTGTCTGTCCGTTGCCGGCATAGCGCATCGCACGCTAAAAACTAAGCGCTGATATCAGCAACACCGGTAGAAATCGCTATTTGCTCGGAACTGTATTGATAGATTGTTGGTTCTAAAGCTCCGTTCGTGAGATGCGTACCTCGATGGCTGTTCCGGCTATCTGGACTCCTCTAAAGACAAAAGAGTTTACAGCTGACTGCCTTACAGCTAGTGAGTTCGTTTGTACTACAAAACAGCTTTGTAGGTCCAGCGAAATTCTCTCGAAGGCCTATACAGCTCGAGCTTGAGCTCGCCGGCTTGAGCTACAGTAGTTGCTGATGATCTAGAGTTCTCCGTAGACAAAACTATCCACAGTTGACTGCCTAGAAACTGATAAGTCACAGGATAGCAGCGTAGGACGCTATCTCGCCGTGTATATGTGCTGTGCCGTGCTCTGCACTTGAATTGAACTTTATAGACACGCCCAGTTGAATTAGTGGTCAGCACTGATTGGCTTCTGATTACATAGTTGCAACAAGCTAGCTTATTCTGCAAACAGTGCTGTATTGCAGCTTGTTGCAGCGCTCTTCAGCTTTAATTTCATCATACAGGAATTGCATTGCATAACTATTATACTGCATTGTGATTGCTGTACAGCAAGGTATAACAGCTGCAGTTTGTTGCTGTGTATGTGAAATGGTTGCATTTCTTACTGTACAGGAATTGTGCTATAGCTTGTATAATAGATGGAGTTTACTGTAGCTAGTCCAGTGCTGTGTACAATGGAATTCCACCGAGGCATCAGCACCTTTGGTGCCTAGTTATGAGCTGTGATCATTATTATTCATGTATTATTATTATAGTATTAATAGCTATATTTTATTGTGACCTACTGCACATTGTGAAATCCGTTTTTATTGAGTGAAAGTGCATGTCAACCAACAACTGTATAGAGCAGACCATGTTGAAGCAGAGAGTGGTAATGTAAGATCCACAATAACTTGTAGCCAGGTCATAGCCCGTGGGTCATATGAGACGCCAACTGGGCAATCTGATTGGTCAAACACTCTTAGCTATGCATTATAGCTAGCTATAGTTGTATAGACTTGATATTTATTGGGTGTATATAATGGATA
This sequence comes from Haliclona indistincta, assembly GCA_964017065.1. Lineage (NCBI taxonomy): Eukaryota > Metazoa > Porifera > Demospongiae > Haplosclerida > Chalinidae > Haliclona > Haliclona indistincta. Next base: position 181,608 of record OZ024786.1, on the reverse strand, counting down.
GCTAATGTTACCGTTATTATGGTTCCTAGAATTTGGCTTCACTCCTATAAGCAGCATTATGTGAATAAACTACAATAATGAATAATTACAGTCGCGACTTTAATTGATTCATCATTAATTTTATATGATTTTCTTTGAAGTGTATATCATATGCCCTTTTGTGTGGTTTCCTCAGCTGAAATAAAGCTGTGAGCCAGCTGAAATAAAGCTGTGAACCACCTGTTATTTAGTTCAGTACCGGTACTACAATTTCTAATCAGTTTGTCAGTGCAGCTGTGTATGGAGCTGATCGTGGGGCTATGCTTTGCTATCACCTGCATCTTTGCACAAGGTATAATGCCAATTCTGTAATGCGCTATGTTATCATGCAATGAAACTTATGTATTTCTTACAAGTGAGAGCACAAACACCAGATTTTGAAGGTAATGTTCAACTTTCGTTTAATGGCAATGTCAACTATGAAGGAGTTCTGCAGGTAAGCTACATGTAGACTGCTATAATTTATTATAGTTAACTTAACTACTGCATGTATACAGGTATATAGTCAGGGCAAGTGGAATGTTGTATGTTATCAGATGAATGGTACAATAGTGACCAATGTTGGAGCAGCTGCTGCTGCTTGCAGACAAAAGAAACATACTACCTTCACAAAATGGGGCTCAGCAACCAGATTGGGGTAAAATTAATTTTACTAACTATTTCATGCATCATGCATGGATTGCAATATCAATCTACATGTTGTGTGCAGGTATAATGACCCTGCCGATCTACATTCAACAGCTATCACTGGTATACGTTGTCCTGAGGTCAAGTTCCCTTCTACTGAGGGTGACATATTTCTCTTGAGATGTGACAACAGTGATGAACTAATTCCAAAGGAGGGTTGTGAAGAGTTTGTGGGAATTCAGTGTAGTAAGCGAAAGCATCATGCTTCTTGATATAATTATAGTCACTGTCTTAATTTGTTCTTCAATAACTGTACAGGTACTTTTAATTCTGGTGATCAACCTTACAATGGGCAGGTCCGTAGAATCAAAGAGAGTGATGGTGATCGTACTGAACTGTTACAGATTAACTTTGATAACACGTGGTTGCCAGTGTGCACAAAAAATATGTCAAGCAGTGCTGGTGATTCAGCATGCCGTCAAATAGGGTACACTGGCTCTAGTCATCCTCCAATTTCTTCCAAGTAAATTTAGGATCATAATTGTGTTCGAGTTTAGTTGTATTTTTATAGTGACCAGAAAAAATCATGGAAGATTGATGATCTGTCAGCTTGCAATGTCTCCTTTCCATGTTTCACTGATTGTATCAAGCGATCATCAGTCACTATAGTGGAGCACTGTGATGAAAACCAGTATGAAGTTATCTGCCGTAAGTGCATGTCTGATCACAGAATATACTAGCAGATATTTTACCTAATATGCTCTTACGTATTATAGAGTTCGACAAGAGTCTTGATGGTATCTTCAGTGCTGGGAATAAATACTTATGCAACTATCAAGCTGGTAAACTAGTGACATAATTATTTGTTACAGTTTTTCAATTTGTTTACAGAAAAAACCCAGGCCCTTCAAGATGCTGGTATAGCAGCAATGATAATATTGGGATTCATCATAATAGGGGCAGTGGTTGGCATCCTATTTTGCATTTTTAAAGGTTACCAACACCACAGGCGCAATGGACATGAGCGAATTAATGATAGAGCGTAGGGTAGACGATAATAGAGTGCTGACTGTAGCTTAGTGAACCTGACACATTGTGCATACAACTTATCACATTATTGATATGTACACTAGTAGATGTATGTTCTGTAGAATAATCTCACTTTGCGTTAATGTTTGTATTGTCAATATTTAACTAACTATTATTTTCACATACTATTATTATAATGATTGTGCTATGACCCACCCTCTGACACTACAAGCTGAACATGTGTGAATCCATCGTGTGTCAGTACAAAATCCAAACCGCCAGTCGTTGAATCCTAGCTCTTCTGCACCATTTTTTCATCTGGACAAAGATTTTCCTTATCCGACCTAGAAACCACGTCTGTCTCAGAATTTTCAGGGATGAACGTTCAATAGAAAGAATTCATTACCTCCCTCCTGGCTACTCGTTCAGGAGCAAATCTTGACAACATTGCTCATGTGCATGCAGTCCTACTCCAACTTTGATAATGTTAATGTATGTAGTGACTTGCACTAGACACAAGAACTGACTAATCCATATTCTAGTCAGAAGCAGAATTCCTTTGTAATCAGGTCTAATCTTCTTGATCACCAGTCGATACAGTGGCATACACACCACTACTTACAACAAGAGTGCTCATGTGGAGTGGTTTAACATTATAATACATTAACATTTGTCATTATAACACAACATTAGTCATTAGCCTAATGTTGTGTTGTGTCAATGACATTAACAGTTGTGTTGTGCATGTATTATAGTCATTATAATTATTCTCATACATGTAATAAACATTTATTGACACTGGTCACATGCACACACACTCAGTTGTATAATGATAGTCCTCTCGTCTGTAACACTTCTTGAATCTTCTGCTCTAGTGATTCATTAGTTCCCAACAAACCCTTCACAACCTGTATTGGTAGAGAGAAGAGCACAATGAGACCACCTCTCCAGATCCAGAAATATAATATTTATAACTAGCTATAAGTTCAGTGTACTATAATAACAGTGGCGGATCCAGGAAAAGAAGATGGGGAGGGTCAATGTGCGGCGGAGCGGCGCCGAAAAAGTTTAGCTAATTAATATTCATGAAGGTCGTAATAATTGACTCCGGCACGCATCATCGCAGCGAGCGCGCTAGTCAGTACACAACACAGCGAGCGCGCTAGTCAGTAGTGAGAACTCTGGTAAGAGTGTTGCACTGTAGGTAAAACTTTAGGCGTGGCAATCAATAAAATAGTCTATGAATTAATTAAACGTGCTCGCGAAGGGGGGGAATTGGCACCCGATTCCCCCCCTGGATCCGCCACTGATAATAACTTGTGCAGATCAGGTGTTTTCATTGCTCCAAGTAGCATGCAATAGCACATACAGTAGGTGTGTCACTTTCTGACCTGTGCTGCCCATTTGAAGTACTCGAGCACTCTCTCCTCGCTCCATCCTTGAGGAGTGCATCGTGTGAGATCTCTGATGTTATACAGCTTGTCACCTAGCTTCACTAGCTTGGCTTTATGGCTACAGTGAGGAGCATGAACAATCTGGGGAGAGAGAGGAAGGGAGGGAGGGAGGGAGAGAGGGAGAGAAGAATTTAGCATATTATAGATGACTTCGGTGTGAACTCTCACCTCATTAAACGCGAGGCAATCTTGGTAGGCGTGCCTAGGTCGAGCGTTTAAGTTACACCCCTTTGGGGTCAGTGCAGCCTTCTTTCGTGTGTTAAAGCAAGAAAACTATAAAATCAGAGGCCTGAGTTGCTTGAAGAGCGATTACTACTCCGAAACTACAAATCTGAGGCCTGACGAGCGATTGGTACACCCAAAAGCCACGCCTGTACTACGGCGTGGCTTTTGGGTGTAGCCGCCGCTCTTCGGGCCTCAGATGTAAAGGTTGGGAGTAGTAATCGCTCTTCAAGCAACCCAGACCTCTGATTTTATAGTTTTCTTGCTTTAACACACGAAAGAAGGCTGCACTGACCCCAAAGGGGTGTAACTTAAACGCTCGACCTAGGCACGCCTACCAAGATTGCCTCGCGTTTAATGAGGTGAGAGTTCACACCGAAGTCATCTATACCAATCGTGATAAAGCGTTTTTTTCTCATCACATTAATACATGTAATTATCTTAAAATTTCATTCTCTACATGTAGTCATGTAGTACTTTAATCAACTGTAAATTTTTGCACACGTTTTGGCTAGACAGCTAGATTTTTTATTTCCAAGAGTAAATTTTGTTCCTCCAATCAAAAATGCATAAAAATTTGAGAACACCAACGAAAAAAAATTCATGCACTATTTTCTAGAGTGTTTGTGGTACATCTCTGTGTGTAAGGCTCACTTGTAATCTCTTTCGCTCCATCTTGGGAAGTGCCTTATCATCGCTCATCTCATCCACCAGTCCTCTCACCTCTGGTCCAAACCTATCACTGATCTCATCCAGTGTGGTCTGTGTGTCCTCCACTGTGTCATGGAGCACAGCTGCCTGTGATACACATACACTGACCACACCCATTGATTCATCAATACGTCATAATACAGTAAGTTACTGCTCCGCTGATCGAAGGTGTCACCTTCATGCACTAATGTGTTCAGTCTCTGATCATCCTCCATCGTGTGAATGAAAACAACAGTGACTACAGAGACTGAACACATTAGTGCATGAAGGTGACACTCTACACTTGAGCATTGCAAGAGTGTAGAGCGAGTAGGAGCTAGCCCCTCCCACACTCACCTATAGAGCGGATAGGAGCTAGCCCCTCCCACACTCACCTATAGAGCGGGTAGGAGCTAGCCCCTCCCACACTCACCTATAGAGTGGGTAGGAGCTAGCCCCTCCCACACTCACCTGCAGAGTGGGTAGGAGCTAGCCCCTCCCACACTCACTGGTAGAGCGGGTAGGAGCTAGCCCCTCCCACACTCACCTGTAGAGCGGGTAGGAGCTAGCCCCTCCCACACTCACCTGTAGAGCGGGTAGGAGCTAGCCCCTCCCACACTCACCGGTAGAGCGGGTAGGAGCTAGCCCCTCCCACACTCACCAGTAGAGCGGGTAGGAGCTAGCCCCTCCCACACTCACCTGTAGAGTGGGTAGGAGCTAGCCCCTCCCACACTCACCTGTAGAGCGGGTAGGAGCTAGCCCCTCCCACACTCACCTGTAGAGCGGGTAGGAGCTAGCCCCTCCCACACTCACCTGTAGAGCGGGTAGGAGCTAGCCCCTCCCACACTCACCGGTAGAGCGGGTAGGAGCTAGCCCCTCCCACACTCACCAGTAGAGCGGGTAGGAGCTAGCCCCTCCCACACTCACCTGTAGAGTGGGTAGGAGCTAGCCCCTCCCACACTCACCTGTATAGAGTGGGTAGGAGCTAGCCCCTCCCACACTCACTTGTAGAGCGGGTAGGAGCTAGCCCCTCCCACACTCACCTGTATAGAGCGGGTAGGAGCTAGCCCCTCCCACACTCACCTGTATAGAGCGGGTAGGAGCTAGCCCCTCCCACACTCACCTGTATAGAGCGGGTAGGAGCTAGCCCCTCCCACACGTACTCACCTGTAGAGTAGCTAGATCGCTCACTCCTCCCTCGCTCCACAGTATATGAGCGACTCCTATCGGGTGGTTGATGTACGGGGTCTGCTCTGGGTCCTTGCGTCTCTGAGTCGAGTGCTTCAGAGCAGCAAAATGCACAGCATCGAGTAGCTGACCGAGCTCCATTATGTGGGCGTGGTAGATGGGTGTGGTTCACACTCAGCAAGCCTTGCCTCCAGCAGTGTATTGTGTGTGACGATCTGTTGTCGAGTACTCGTGGTCTCAAGCTGGCTTAGCTCGTGTTGGCAATGGCGGATAGTGTTAGCCTAGCTGAGCTGCTACAGGGAGCGAGAGAAGGATTGGAGGATCTAGCCCAGGTGAGTCTGGGAATTTAGATCTTGCTTGTGGGCTCGCCCTTCACTCGTGATGAAGTTCACGATTCCTGTCATATTTGCACTTTAGCACTTTCACTTTGTACTCTTTCTCTCCCTCCCTCTCTCTCTCTGTCTCCCCCCCTCTCTCTCTCTCTCCCTCACTCTTCCCCCTCTCTCTCCCCCTCTCTCTCTCCCTCCTCTCTCTCTCTCTCCCTCCTCTCTCTCTCTCTCTCTCTCTCTCTCTCTCCCTCCCTCCCTCCCTCCCTCCCTCCCTCCCTCCCTCCCTCCCTCTCTCTCTCTCTCTCCCTCCAACCCTCTCTCTCTCCCTCCCTCCCTCCCTCTCTCAGGATTCCTGCAGTCTAGTATATCAGTCATGTTGTGTCGTCGTTGGTAACACATCGTGTGATCTGGACTCAGTCGCGTCTACGCTAGCACTCTCTCACTACTATCACAACCCTCACACCCTCTCCCTCCCACTCCTCCAGTGCCCTCGTGTGGACCTGCCTACTCGTCGTGATATTCTATGGGTCCTTGACAAGCTAGGCATCAGCAGCGATCAGCTCATAGTGTATGATGATGTGGACCTGTCGATGTTTAAGACGCCTCTATCCATCTCACTAGTGGATCATAACTCACCCTCTCCCTCACTACTGTCACACGTGCACCAGGTCACAGAGTGCATTGATCATCACCGCCATGATGACAAACTCCTCCCACAAAAAGTCAGTGTTACTATTGAGCCAGTCGGATCGTGCTCCACGCTAGTAGCCGAGAAGCTTAAGATGGCCGCTGACAAAGAGGAGTATGACATTACCAAGGAGATAGCCACGATACTCCTGGCAGCCATCTTGCTGGACACCACTAATCTGACCAGTGATAAAGCTACGGAAAAGGATCGTGCAATGGCGGGATACCTTGAGCCTTTGTCCCTGATACCAGACCTATATGAGCCCCTGGAAGAGGCACGATGGAGCGTCAAGGGGCTCACATTCCCTGAGCTACTGAGGGCGGACTGTAAGAGAGCCGATAGTGATGGCTGTGTGGTGGTTTTCTGCACCATACGCTGCCTCATGTTTGAACTGGTTGAGCGATTCCAGCCATCATGGGCCGATGACCTGCAGGCATTCTGCACTGATCAGGGAGCGCATGTCGTAGTGTTGGGGCTCATGGATCGAGCACCATTCAGACGCCAGGTGTATGTGATGGAGCGAGATGACCTCCCTCCAGTGATGAGAGACGTAGCAGAGGTCATTGCAACGCGCCTGGAGAGTGAGGCTGACATGGAGCGCGAGGTAGGGGCGGAGATTAGCGGCATCTTATTGAACCAGAGAGACACAGCCATGTCCAGGAAACAGATCCTGCCATTAGTAATGAGCTACATGTAAGTACTTGTCTCTATCTATACTGAGTGGTACTGGCTGTGTCTCACTGACCACTAGAGGTTCAGGTGGGACTGCCCACACCTGCAGTGGGAGGCACAGTCAGTACTCCTGTGAGCTCCAGGAGTTGCAATTCACTGTTGTCCTGGCTCTGCCAGTGACTCTTTTTGAAGCAACTAAACACATTGCTAATCTCTCTCTCTCTCTCTCTCTCTCTCTCTCTCTCTCTCTCTCTCTCTCTCTCTCTCTCTCTCTCTCTCTCTCTCTCTCTCTCTCTCTCTCTCTCTCTCTCTCTTGAAGAGATGTTGGTAATGTGTCTCCTTCATTACCTAATGTGGAAGTACAGCCATCAACCACTGACTCATCTGAGGTACAAGCACAGTCTCCACCACTAGGAGCAGATCCATCGGCACCTTCATCTGATGCCGGAGAGGAGGTACCACACCCACTCACACTCACTCGCTCACTCACTCACCCACTCACTCACACACTCATTCACTCGCTCACTCACCCACTCACTCACTCACTCATCCACTCATTCACTCACTCACACACTCACTCATCCACTCACTCACCTACTCAGTCACTCATTCACTCACTCACTCACACACTCCCTCACTCACCTTATTTCTAGCTGAACACAACAACACACTAATTGGTCCCTAATTGTCTCTGGAATCAATAATTCTCTGGAATGTAGTTTCATTGTTCCTCCTAATGCACTGTTGGCTTCATGTACTGGTCATGTTGCTATGGTAACATCATGTATATTGACTGTTCTTGTGCATTCAGGACATGTTGGTACAGTACATATCAGCTGTCACTGAGAGAGGGAGGGAGAGTGAGGGAGGGAGAGAGAGGGAGGGAGGGAGAGAGAGAGAGAGATAAAATGATTTGTCTCGAAATAATGATATGAAATATGTTGTGTTTCATGATGCTACACATGTATCTCTTCTTCCTTCATTCCTCCATTTCCTGTTTTCCTAACCTGAGCACTATGTCACTTACGCTGTAGAATATAACTTATTGACCAATCAGATTCCCTCTTTATAACTAGCAGCTTGTGTATTCATTCAAGTTAGCCTAGTCCATTCTGTCCTGGTATGTCCATGGCTACAATAGGTGTGCTAGGCCTAGCTAGTAGGTATCCCTGTGCCCTCCCTGTTGAAAAAGATAACTCCTTGCACACGCTTTAGTCAAGTCGGTCTAGCTGACACTGAAGACGAGTCTTTAGTGCAGCGACCAACTGTACATGCCCATTTCGGCATCTCTGCCCTAGCAAGGCTAATTTGAGCAATTGCTGATTATTGTACTTCAGCTGCTGTCTGGTTTCCTGTTGTTGAGCTCTATAATGTGTTTCCTGTAGTTGTCTGAGTCACGTCAAGGCAGTCTACTCCAATTAGAGAGCATCAGTGCTAAGCTGGGCGAGTCAGTGGACTCACTAGCACTGGCCCAGGACTCCGATGCTGGGAGTGGTAGCCACACCCCCTCACCTGTGGAGGAGGAAGATAGATTGATGTTGGAGACTCGTACCTGGACCGACCATCCCCTGGAACCGGCCGTCACAGTGCTGACATCATCATCATCTGACGATGCTGCTGTACTGCCGACACCACAAGTGAGTGGGCGTGCATGTAGGGTGTCACCTTCATGCACTAATGTGTTCAGTCTCTGTAGTCACTGTTGTCTTTATTCACACGATGGAGGATGATCAGAGACTGAACACATTAGTGCATGAAGGTGACACTCTACACAGCATTGCATGAAGGCATAGTGCTAGTGATTGAGCTTACACTACTGCTGGTGTACGTAACTCCACCCCCAGGCCACACCCCAGGAGCCGATCCCAGAGTACACATGGCGTGAGGAGAACGAGGCGTCTCGTTCATTCCGTACCGTCACTATCGGAGGGGAGGAGCATAGAGTGAGCCTCAAGCTAATAGAACCATATAGACTTATAGTACAACATGGAGGTAGGCGTGATGTTACTATATATAGACACTGTTACTATATTTATCACAGGGTATGTTGGTAAAGAACAGACAGCTATAGTGGTACTGAGTGCTTGTCATCTGCCGCCGAAGTCACTCATGAACTATCCACAAGTAATCACACAACTATTCTAGTAAGGAGACACACTCACTCACACACTCACTCACCCACTCACTCACTAACTAACTCACAACTAACTAACTCACCCTTCCTCCTCTCTCTAGTTACGTTCTCTCAGTAGTGGATCGTCTAGTAGTTGATGACTATGTCATAGTATATCTTCACTCCGGAGCTCCGCCCAACAGCATGCCAGGAATACAGCTGTTCCACAGATTTTATCGCATGATTGACAGACGGTAAGTAACAATGATGCACACACACACACACTCTGACTCCGCCCCTTATCGTGTGCAGGTTACGTAAGAATCTCAAGCACTTGTATATAGTTCATCCGTCATTCTGGGTCAAGGCAATGCTACGTCTCGCCAGACCATTCATCAGGTCAACCCCTCTCTTCTCTCCCTCTCTCCTCTCCCTCCCGCTCTCCCTCCCTCTCTCTCTTTCTCTCACTTCACAATGTGTTCAGTCTCTGATCATCCTCCATTGTGCGAATGATCTACACTTTCCACTTCAACATTGCAAGAAGACAGAAATGTTTTTTTGCAAAAAAGACAATAGTTTACTATTAATAATTTTTCTCTCTTCTTGTAGTGGGAAATTCTATCGTAAAGTTCATTTCATTCAGAGTCTGAAGGATCTGTACAGCACTGTACCAATCGACCAATATTATATACCTAAAGCAGTCATGGGGTGAGTGGGTGGGTGTGGTCTTGCATTGAGAGGTTCAGGAATTGCGTTGCATATGTCTTTTAGACACTGCTTAGTGCACAGGTGTCCTGGCTCTACCAGTAACCCTCTGTGAGGCAGCTAGACGCTGCTTAGCGCACAGGTGTCCTGGCTTTACCAGTGACCCTCTGTGAGGCAGCTAGACACTGCTTAGTGCACAGGTGTCCTGGCTCTATCAGTGACCCTCTGTGAGGCAGCTAGACACTGCTTAGTGCACAGGTGTCCTGGCTCTACCAGTGACCCTCTGTGAGGCAGCTAGACACTGCTTAGTGCACAGGTGTCCTGGCTCTACCAGTGACCCTCTGTGGGGCAGCTAGACACTGCTTAGTGCACAGGTGTCCTGGCTCTACCAGTGACCCTCTGTGGGGCAGCTAGACACTGCTTAGTGCACAGGTGTCCTGGCTCTACCAGTGACCCTCTGTGAGGCAGCTATACACTGCTTATTTCACTCCATCTTTGTCTCTCTTGTAGCGCTGATGAGCAGCTCAATCGTCATGACTACACAGCACCCAGCAGGACTCCTCCTAACTAGCCTCCTCTCTCTCTCTCTCTCTTGTGTAGTTCAATGAAATGTAGTTGTTGTTCAGTGAAATAGCACTATCTTGGTTTGTATGACATTGTTGTTGAATAATTTTCTCCGATAACCTGTACACATGTCAGTGCTTATAAAGATCATGATGGAACCTATACCATTATGTCCCATACTAGATCGATGGATCGGTATATTAGCAGATTGTGAACACTCTGATCAACTGTCAACCTTTTACCTCCCGAGTACATTCCAAATAAGGAGTTTCCCTCCTTTCAATGCATCGCCTTGACAACCTCTCCTACTAGATGATCCCTTGCTGTCCCTGTGTCCCTTATTAAGAGGTTCCACTGCGTGTTTTTAGTTTTAACCCCAAGTATATATACTGACAAGGGACAAACACACGTTATTGCCCTCACGCGAGGGCATTAACCGACATTAATGACCGCGGGAAAGTCGGTCGCCCGAGTAACGGTCGAGGGCGCAGCCCGAGACTGTACGAGGGCAACGACTTTCCCGAGGTCATTAATGTCGGTTAATGCCCGAGTTGTGTAGGGCAATAAATGATTTATTACATAGTTCATCACTGTGAGCGCTATAACATCGCGAATTTTTTAAACTCGCAAAGACGCAACGGTCTGTTGCTATAGAAGACGCTACGCGCGGTCAATAACCTACATTAATGCCCTCGAATAGAGCAATCCGATTGGTCAAAGATGACGTACTATGTAATAACTAATACTTATATAACTCACACACTAGACATTATATACAATCGTAATCTATCATAATCTAGAGCATGTCTAGCTCAGTTTCATGTTGAGAGAGCGTAGTTTAGGAGCTGAGGGCATCTTAATGTTGTTAGTGAGCTGGATGTTCTTCACAGCTGAGAAGGCACGATTAGGAGCAGATGACATCGTGCTCTGATGAGGGACGGGAAAGAGACAGTAATGAAAATATTGACTTTATACATAATCTAAATTTCTAGCCTGATGAATGCATCATACAAATACCCAACCAACATAGCATTGTTCAGGCGATGTCTCCAATGAACTAGACTAGTATCGGATTTACTTGAATGAGCGGCTAGTCTCAAATCAACACAGGGTCAGAATAACAAATAACCAATGCATGCTATAGTACAAATGGTTCAACACATTGCATGTAGTCAGCATATAAACCCATAGGTCCTGGGTGTGAGTCAGGTTACAGAGATTTTTACATTCTATCCAAATCCCCATAGTTACACATGATAGTTACAAATTTAGGGCATTGTTGTTACAAATTTTAGATAAAAAGGCTTCTAGCAAATTTTTTTAGCATCCCCGTACCTTGAGTGCAGTGGTTGGGCTGCTCTCACTCTTCTCCATCTTGTTCTGCGCCTCAACATGGCTGACCACCTCAGCAATACTGGTCTCCATCACTAATCCGCCCATACAGATCTCAGTGAGAATATTGTGAACCTTATCAACATGAAAGATAAGATCTAGCTCACACACATTCTCAAAGCAACGGTCAAGAGTCTCAACAAATACCTGTGGATAGGAGAGGAAGAGAGAGGGAGGGAGAGGAATTAAGAAGGAGGAGGAAAGAGAAGGAAGGGGAGGGAGGGAAGTGAGTGAATTAGTTCACCAAGTGGAGTACTTGCTAGACTGAACATGCAATTATGACAGATGCTCATAATAACAACCTATACATGTATATGTAACACTTATAATACAGATGTCTCATCACGACACATTTTACTGCCTAAAATCTGCACATCTAATACAAGCCCCACCCTCTGACTGTAAGCCCCACCCTCTGACTGTAAGCCCCACCCTCTGACTGTAAGCCCCACTCTCTGACTGTAAGCCCCACCCTCTGACTGTAAGCCCCACCCTCTGACTGTAAGCCCCACCCTCTGACTGTAAGCCCCACCCTCTGACTGTAAGCCTCACCCCCTGTACTCACTTGTATCAGATCCAGTATACCCAGCTCACTCTCAGAGTGATCCACACAGAAGACAAAGTAAAGAGTAGCATAGTGACGATATATCAGCCTGAAATCACCAACACCAAGCTTACTATGGAGAGAGGAAGAGGGAGGGAGAGAGAGAGAGAGAGAGAGAACATGTTGCATGAGTGTAAGAACCCTCAACTGACTCATACCTTGGTCCTTCTATGAAGTTGCACACAGTGTCATCTCGTCTAGACACAAGGTGGTACACCTCCTTTATGATAGCTTGCTGGTCATCCTCATTCTGTGAGAGGCGGAGAGTAAAGCAGCTATTACACGTTGAGAACACAGCTTACGAAGTGCACATAGAACTTGGAGATGCGTGGCTTGCCCTGGTTATTGAACACTAGGATCGCCTTTATCATCTTGTCTCGTTCCTTGTTCTTGTGACTTGTGGGCGTGATCGCTAACCGTTAAGTTAATATTAATAAATAACTGGTCATGTGCAGTGTGTTCTATTTATTCGTTTACGATCAAGTAGTAAAATATTGAAACGGCAGAAATGGCGATCAGCGTGTTCGCTTGTTGCCGCATGATCATGAGGAAGCTGCTGTTGAGAAAAGCAGCAACACTAGCTGCCGTGTCACTGTTCCTGGTCGCGATATTTGTGCTGCACCTCTCGCTACAGCAAGTAACAGAGCAGGAGCCGTGGAGACCTGTGACCCCAGTAGCAGCTACTGTACGTGCGGTAAGCTGGAGGGATGCTATGATCGCAATGTGGTGTTCCTCTCCAGCTGTCTACAGCAGCTTCCAGTAGTAGCAGATCTACCATCAGAGCAGCTAACACGAGCACTCGTGCTACCACCATCATGTCACAGACACACAAGCCCCGCCCACTACAATGCATGGAGGACTATGCAGGAACAGCTGAAATACAGGTATCACCATAGCAACAAGCCCCGCCTCTAGCATCATTCCACTACAGATGTCAGATGTGTTGGATGAGCTGCCATTTGATGATATCGATGGAGGAGTATGGAAGCAAGGCTACTCCATCACACCTGATACTAGCCGATACTCATCATCAGAACCACTCACTGTGTTCGTGATGCCACACTCACACTGTGACCCTGGTTAGACCACACCCACTTTTAGAGTGTCATCTTCATGTACTAATGAACACATTAGTGCATGAAGGTGACAGTCTACACTTTTCACATCAGCAAGAGAAAGAAAATTGATAAAATAGAGCGACATTGTTATTATCATGATATTATTACCATCCACTTATTAAAATGTCTAACAAAGATTTTCTTTTTTAAAAGCATCTTTGCTTTTGAAGTCTTAGTAATTATGCCTCGGTGGGCGGAGCCATGGGGCATACAGTAGTCGTGTTGTGTATCTGTCTGTGTGTGTGTGTGTGTGTGTGTCTGTCTGTCGGCAGGATTTCTCGTCGCTCGCTGAAAACTTAGCGCTGAAACGTGCAACACAAGCTAAAGTCGATATTTGCTTGAAAATGAATTGTAAGAATTTTGGATATAAGGCTCTGTTCGTGAGTTATAGCATGATTGCTTATGGTGTTAGAATAAGCTGGATACCATTAGCTCTATATCAATAATTATTATTTTTGTCAGACAGAATTTATTGTATAATTATGTGAAATTGTGGCATTCCACCGAGGCATCTGCACCTTTGGTGCTTATTCCTAAGTCAAAGATCAGCAAGCTGTCTAACTATGAAAGTAAGGGTGATAGCTCGATAACGAATCCAACATGCTGACTTAGATTGGTGTAACTTCAACCAGATGACTGACCGTTAGACTCAGAACGGTGACATCTGCAGATGAGAATTGCTCCTCAGCTAATTCATCTAGCTGAGAGTAGTCACAGGTGCTCTAAATATAGACCAAGCAATCAGAATTCTACAAGCTTTGTAGCAATGGAGGTAGATGAGGATCACTAGAGCAAGCAAAGCTGTCAACAATTTGCATTACGCCATTGAGAGAAAGTGCCACGGTGCAGACTTAGCATCACTATTTGGACCGACGCTTTTAAACAGCCATGACAGGTTAGCTAAGGTACTGTTGTTATCACCTCTATGAATCACCGTCGGAAATAAGGAATCCTGTTGCTCGTTGGCTATGCTATTACCGCGGCGTTTTCTTCAAGTGCATGTGTCTTGGTTGTCTCAATGCCTGCCATACATTTTCCCCACGTTAATTAGGTGAGTTGGTTATCATAGTCAATGGTTGTCGGGTGTGGTTAGTAGATAATAAATTATTGTGCAATGCAAGGAAGCTCTGTATAGCTGTTATCACAGGCTAACCACACATTCAACTATCCTGCATTATGACTATACAACCAACTTGCAAACTGCAGTAGGCATGTAGCCAACTGTTATTAGAGAGGTTGCGCAGTTTACCGTTCACGCAAAACGGCATATCCCAGCGTACTTCCTTTCAGACAGCGAACACGTGGTCTCTCGCATTAGCGATTCAGCCTCCTAACTCCATCTTTAAGACAGTAAATTTTATCTACTACGTAAAGAAAGTGGAGCGCTAGTGCACTTGGCGACTGTATGATTTACCGTGTCACCGTGAACGGTAAATTGCGCAACCTCTCTAATCATATTCTTATTCAGCAAATATTTGACCCTAACAACTCCACCTTTATAATGACTGATAACGCCCACTTGAGTAAGTGACCGGTTAGCTCAGTGGTTAGTGCGTTAGCATTATATTGTGGGGACCCGGGTTCGAACCCCAGGCAAACTATGTTGAAAAAAATTCAAAAAGCCTTTTTTAATTACCCTTCGCAAGAAGGAGCGACTGGGATCAGTGTGAATTCCTCCCCAATAATGACTGTGAAAGCGGCTGTCAGCACACGCTGCTGGAGTTGTTGGCTCTGGAGCACTCTATAGCAGGAGATGCTCTTAGTGAGATTATCTTCAGTGAGGTGGTGGGTGTTGCTGTCCATCGATCTGTTAGTGCTTTTTTGATAAAATATGTTTTATCAAAAAATTTGAACAGCTAGGCAATCAACAATAGAAACATGATATGTCGGGGGGTCCCAGTTGCTAAAATCTACGACACCAGGCCAGTTTTTTACATTGCTGCTCTACCCACCCACCCACTGTGTCATATTACGTCATAATGTGTCATAACAAGTCATATTACGTCGTGTAATTATATTCATTAATAATAATTATTATTATAAATTTGAATTCATCATTATTGGCTGACCACGCCCTTTCACGATCGGTTGGCAAATTTCAAAAGGCAAAAGTTCAGGTCGGCCTAGCTCCAGACTTTAACAATATTGCATGCTGTCAAACCAAACTTCACTTCTTATCATCATTGCTTACATGTATAAGTATTGATTATTACCAGATTGTACACGTCAGTACTATTATTATCAGATTATTATTATTATTATTATTGTACTGTTTGTATACTGATAATGACTATTTTTCATAATTTTTGGTTACAGACATGTTGGTAAGAAGTATAGTTAGCTGGTAGTTAACTGTAAAGCAGTTAAAATACCTTTAAAAGCTCTTAAAGTGTAATTTAATTGTCATGACTAAATTTTACACAAAGTGACCAATTTTGAAAATTTGCCTCTGACCACCCACCCACTTTTGGGCCTCGTGTCAGAAACTATTCTTTGTGGGACCCCTGTGATATGCCAATAATTTTTAGCTTACTGTACGGGCTGGAATGCCCAGAGCGGACATTCCACTTTCACTTTCCATTTTGTAAAAAGCAAGGTAAAGCCATAGATAGATACTGTAGAGTACACGTTGAAAGATGCACATTTAGCTTAACCATAGAGCGGTTGCTCATTCCTGGTTTCCAGCGCTATGAGGATGCGAGCCTGAGCAAGCACGACCTTCATCAATGACAAGGCTGCATGCATGGTCACTGGTAATGTGCACGTGATGCACACATTAAATTTGAAGAATTATTTATTAGTGCAGTGAACGCTGCATAAGTAGCAGGATCACTACAATCGTACATATCTATGCTACAACTCTGTTGTATGTGCCAGGATATGCGGCAAGCTTGTAATGTATGTGAAATGGTGTCATTCCACCGAGGCATCTGCACCTTTGGTGCTTCATTTCTATCAGAAATAAATTACTGAATCTAACAGGTATCGACACTTGAAATTTTGTTACACTATTGAATATTCTCTCAAGTGCTCATTGCTCAAACTGAGATTATGTAGTCTGCGTTGCACAAAATTTATTTGGGATTTGTAAGTGTTTTTAGAAGCCAAATAATATGTTGTTTTTAGAAGTCTTTGTTTACCTAATAACATGAGACAATGCACTTCACATGTACTGCATTATCCAGTCACATACATGTTACGACCCGATTCACAACCTGACCCGTTTCGAAGCCGGCCGCCGGTTTCGAAGCCGGTTAACCCGATTTACAACCACATAAGCTCAGTTGACCCGGTTTAAAACCGAACCGTGTTTCAATGCTTCAGGGTGCCCACCTGCATGCTAGATCGACAGAACCTAAGTTAGGAGTGCTGTCGCGGTTATAGCTCATGCAGTGTAGCGCAGCAAGACTGGAAAGTGTCCGCCGGAGGCATTTTGAGCATCATGTGCTACTACAGTCATCAACAGAGCGTCGTTTTAAGTGGTTTAGCAGCGCAGCACAGCAAGCCTACCTGCCAAATTGACAGGAATGCCGTTACGAGTGGTTCAGCAACGCAGTGCAGCAAGAAGTGTTGTGTGCATGCAACAGTTGTTTAACAATCAAACTGCACTAAAATCCATAGGAATATGTCACAGCTTCTTCTTCAGACGTGACTCATGTACATGGAAGCAAAGAACAATATAATTGCGATGCAATGTATATTGACACTCAGAGTACACGTTATGTTTAGTAGTCGAAGTCTATTACACGCGCGCACTTAGCATTATGCACGCTTTGAATCTGGCGCGCAGCTATAGCTAACCCGCTTCGAAACCGGTCGACCGGCTTCGAAGCGGGTCAGAGGTTGTGAATCGGGTCGTAACATACATATTGTCATCATTGTTCTTTCCCTTGTTCTCCTCAGGATGGTTGAGGACAGTCGAGGATTACTACAATCGTCAAACTCGCAATATTTTGACATACATGACGACGGCTCTGCTGCAGGACAAGAAGAGACGGTTCATATGGGCGGAGATATCCTTCCTGAGCATGTGGTGGGCGGAGCAGAGCAACCAACGCAAAGAGGACTTTAAGATGTGAGTAACCAAGAATACTACTACAGGTAGAGTATATAATGACCTGTCTTCTTGCAATGCTGTAGTGAAAGTGTAGAGTGTCACCTTCATGCACTAATGTGTTCAGTCTCTGTAGTCACTGTTGTCTTTATTCACACGATGGAGGATGATCAGAGACTGAACACATTAGTGCATGAAGGTGACACTCTACACTTCTCATTTCAACATTACTCTAATACAGAGCACTACCATCCTCTAATGTACCAGTAATACTGCAGTACTATCTGTGTGCTATTATCCAGGCTAGTACAAGAGGGTCGTCTGGAGATAGTGACAGGGGGTTGGGTCATGAATGATGAAGCTAACACTCACTACTACGCCATGATAGACCAGTTGATAGAGGGAAACCTCTGGGTGCAACGAGAACTAGGTCCACACCATCACTACTATCACACCATCACTACTATCACACTATCACTACTATCACACCATCACACCATCACTACTATCACACCATCACTACTATCACACCATCACTACTATCACACCATCACTACTATCACATCGTCACTACCATCACACCATCACTACGATCACAACGTCACTACTATCACACCATCACTACTATCACACCATCACTACTATCACACCGTCACTACTATCACACCGTCACTACTATCACACCGTCACTACTATCACACCGTCACTACTATCACACCGTCACTACTATCACACCGTCACTACTATCACACCGTCACTACTATCACACCGTCACTACTATCACACCGTCACTACTATCACACCATCACTACTGTCACACCATCACTACTATCACACCATCACTATTCTCACTGCAGGGTTCACTCCTAAGTCAGGTTGGGCTATTGATCCATTCGGTTACTCGCCCACGATGGCGTACCTGCTCAAGAGGGCGGGGTTTAGTAACATGTTCATACAGCGTCTACATTACTCGGTGAAGAAGAGGTTCTCACAGAAGCGATGGCTGGAGTTTGGCTGGAGACAGCAGTGGGGTGAGTGACGTGGTCATTATAGTGAGACGAATTATAATGTGCTGCTCTCTCAAGATAAGGATGGTTCCACTGACATGTTCTGTCACGCTACTCCATTTTATTCATATGATATACCACACACATGTGGACCAGACCCTAAAGTGAGTGGGTGGGTGGGTGAGTGAGTGAGTGAGTGAGTGGGTGAGTGAGTGAGTGAGTGAGTGGGTGGGTCAGTGAGTGAGTGAGTGAGTGAGTGGGTGGGTGGGTGGGTCAGTGTGTGAGTGAGTGAGTGAGTGAGTGAGTGGGTGGGTCAGTGAGTGAGTGAGTGAGTGAGTGGGTGGGTCAGTGAGTGAGTGAGTGAGTGAGTGAGTGAGTGAGTGGGTGGGTCAGTGAGTGAGTGGGTGGGTGGGTGAGTGAGTGAGTGAGTGGGTGGGTCAGTGAGTGAGTGAGTGAGTGAGTGTGTGGGTGAGTGAGTGAGTGATTGTGTGTGTTTCACGATTCTCGTTTCCTATCAGATATGTTGTCAATTCGACTTCATTCGTGCGGCTGGTAGTAAGTATAACTGTCCCTGGAAGATTAACCCTCAGCCCATCACCAATAGCAATGCCAGGGACAGGTTGGTATAACACCATCACTATGGTAACAGTATCACCATGGTAACAGGGTATCAATGCTAGTGGACCAGTATCGCAAGAAGGCACACCTCTATCGCACACGATACCTCATCGCTCCACTAGGAGATGACTTCAGGTACTATAAATAGTATGTTCTATTAATAGTATCAATGATGTCATAGGTATGATACAGAGAAGGAGGTGCGGCTTCAGTTCACTAACTATGAGAAGATCATTGACTATGTTGACGCCCACCCAGAGCTCAATATTAAGATCAAATTTGGTACACTGAGCGATTATTTTGATGCTATTCGTGCTGACTCCGCCCAATCTGACCCCGCCCCCAACCCTGCTGTCCCTAGTGGGTTTCCTACACTGTCCGGTGACTTCTACACATATTCTGATAAGTGAGTGAAATGAACACATCGTCTAAACAGGAAATTGTTCGTATGATTTTTGTGTGTAGGCGCTACTCGGGCACATTGAAGAAACATTTTTCATTAGGTGTATCTCACATATAGCGCATATTTCTTGCACCTATTAACAGTATCATTATGGTCCAGTACGATTATGCAAAAAGCTTCTGCACCCAAAAAACGCAAGAATATGTGTGAAAATCAATTGCTGTATAAACATTGTTATGTGTGCATATTAATTATCAATGCTTGTATTAGGGCTAAGGAGTATTGGAGCGGCTACTACACCTCTCGTCCATTCACTAAACACATGAGTCGTGTTCTGGAGAGCACATTGAGATCAGCCGAGATACTGTTATCATTGACTATAGCACATCATCGATACCTGCCACATCACGCCACACTGCTGGGTGACATGGTACGAGCCAGGAGGGAGCTAGCATTGTTTCAACATCATGATGGTATGACCTGTCCTATTGTCTCTATGACAGTGTGACTACTGTGTGATGTGTGATACTTACATGTACACTTGTTTGTCTAAGATTGATTTCTCAGCTACAAAAAAGTGACATTGTGATGGTGTGATAGTGTGACAGTTGTGATGGTGTGATAGTAGTGATGTGTATGATGTGATAGTAGTGATGTGTATGATGTGACAGTAGTGATGGTGTGACATTGTGATTGTGTGATGTAGGTATCACTGGTACAGCTAAGGAGGCTGTAGTGAGGGACTATATCAGTCGTCTAGTGAAGGGTGTGGCTACTGGACAGCGTGTCATAGCGGCTGCTACCCAGACCCTCCTCCTGGGACAAAGAGCCGGAGAGACTGATGATATCATACTACAAGTGGTAAGCAGTAACCAATGCTGAGGTGTACAGTGCCACCTTCATGCACTGATGTGTTAGTATTCACTGTTGTCTTTATTCACACGATGGAGGATGATCAGAGACTGAACACATTAGTGCATGAAGGTGACACTCTTTGTGGCATAATTTCTGACGTCTTCGTAGTATACGTCTGTTTTTGTTACTATAAGCCTCATCAATATAACCCTGTATCACTATAAGCCTTGTATCACTATTAGCCTCGTATCACTATAAGCCTTGTATCATTATAACCCTGTATCACTATAACCCTGTATCACTATAAGCCTCGTATCACTATAAGCCTCGTATCACTATAAGCCTTGTATCACTATAAGCCTCGTATCACTATAAGCCTCGTATCACTATAAGCCTCGTATCACTATAAGCCTTATATCACTATAAGCCTTGTATCACTATAAGCCTTGTATCACTATAAGCCTCGTATCACTATAAGCCTCGTATCACTATAAGCCTCGTATCACTATAAGCCTCGTATCACTATAAGCCTCGTATCACTATAACCCTGTATCACTATAACCCTGTATCACTATAAGCCTTGTGTCACTATAAGCCTTGTATCACTATAACCCTGTATCACTATAAGCCTTGTATCACTATAAGCCTCGTATCACTATAAGCCTTGTATCACTATAAGCCTTGTATCACTGTAACCCTATATCACTATAAGCCTTGTATCACTATAAGCCTTGTATCACTATAAGCCTTGTATCACTGTAACCCTATATCACTATAAGCCTTGTATCACTATAAGCCTCGTATCACTATAAGCCTTGTATCACTATAAGCCTTATATCACTATAAGCCTTGTGTCACTATAAGCCTTGTATCATTATAAGCCTTGTATCACTATAAGCCTTGTATCACTATAAGCCTTGTATCACTATAAGCCTTGTGTTACTATAAGCCTTGTATCATTATAAGCCACGTGTCACTTTTAGGATCGTCATTATCCAAATGCTGATAGTGTGTTAGTGCATCGGAAGGTGTCACTAGTGGGCGGAGCCAGTGTGGGAGTGACGTTGGTGAATCCTGTGGGTTACCAACGTACAGTCCTGGTAAAGCTGAGGGTGGATACACCTGATGTGAAGGTGAGAGTGGGTGGGGTCAGTGTGAGGGTGTGACACTGCATTTTCACAGGTTATCGATGCTGGAAGTGAGGCTGACATTAACAGCCAACTGAGCCCAGTGTGGGCGGGGCCATGTGAGATAGCTGCTGATGAGTTTGAGCTAATATTCCCAGCTACACTATCTCCACTTGGTATCCATGGTTACCAGTTACTGTACTCCACTAGTGATCATGCTGTGCGAGCTAGTGTCTTCACTATTAACTGCCATAACACCATTACAAGGTATGTACAGCAGACACTAAACACGCACACACACGTGTTTGGTCTATTCCTGTTTTCTATTTACTGCCCTCCCTCTCTCTCTCATCCTCCCTCCCTCTCTCTCCCTTCCTCTCTCTCTCCCTCCCTCTCTCCCTCTCTCTCTCTCTCTCTCTCTCTCTCTCTCTCTCTCCCTCCCTCTCTCTCCCTCCCTCTCTCTCTATTCCTCCCTCTCTCTCTCTCCCTCTAGCTCAGTGTTCAATGTCCAATCTCGTACCTCTGGTGGTGGACCCATTGAGCTCCAATCTTCCTCCATCACGGCATCATTCTCTTCCTCTACTGGTCTCCTTCAGTCCCTCCAACCTGCCAACCAGCCCTCTATCAACATGGTGATGGATATAGTCCAGTACGGCGCCCTCACCGGTGCTGCTCGTAGCGGAGCCTACCTGTTCTTACCTGATCGTGATGCATCTTCCATCATTACTCGTCAAACCGGTAGAGTGGGCGTGGTCAGTGGTCATCTTGTGCAGGGAGTGCGCGCTGTGTACGATGTTGTCACGACGACAGTAGAGCTCCATTCAGAGGCAGTATCTAGTAATGGAGTATCCATAGTGAACTCTGTGGATATTAGAGCCCTCTATAATAAGGTGACCTTTGACCTTTAGTGTACTCTTATGTTAAATGCTCATTCCTCATTCCAGGAGGTCGCCATGAGATTGCAGAGTGGAGTTGCTAACAGCAACGGAGTGTTCTTCACAGACCTCAATGGCTACCAGATGCAGCGTCGTCGCACCATGGGGAAACTGCCCACACAGGGAAACTACTACCCTATGCCTACAGTGGCAATGATGGAAGATGATACTTACAGACTGTCACTGCTGTCTGATCATTCAGCTGGTGTGGCTTCACTAAGACAAGGTTAGTAGGACCTAGCAGACAAGGTTAGTAGGACCCTCCCTAGCTTGGAGTCCCAGGAGTTGTCTTGCACAACTTAGTACTGCACAGGTGTCCTGGCTCTACCAGTGACCCTCTGTGAGGCAGCTAGACACTGCTTAGTGCACAGGTGTCCTGGCTCTACCAGTGACCCTCTGTGAGGCAGCTAGACACTGCTTAGTGCACAGGTGTCCTGGCTCTACCAGTGACCCTCTGTGAGGCAGCTAGACACTGCTTAGTGCACAGGTGTCCTGGCTCTACCAGTGACCCTCTGTGAGGCAGCTAGACACTGCTTAGTGCACAGGTGTCCTGGCTCTACCAGTGACCCTCTGTGAGGCAGCTAGACACTGCTTAGTGCACAGGTGTCCTGGCTCTACCAGTGACCCTCTGCGAGGCAGCTAGACACTGCTTAGTGCACAGGTGTCCTGGCTCTACCAGTGACCCTCTGTGAGGCAGCTAAACACTGCTTAGTGCACAGGTGTCCTGGCTCTACCAGTGACACAGCTAAGTGTAAGCTAAGTCTCATACTCATCTGTAAGTGAGGCACGTTGCTTAGTGCATAGCTAGACATTACCTATGTCCATCTTGTACATGTAGGATGGTTGGAGACGATGATGGATCGACGTCTGATGCAGGATGATTATCGTGGTCTGGGGCAGCCCCTGAAGGATAACAAGATGATTGAACTATCTTATCACCTTCTACTAGAGCCACGCCCACAGACACACCCACCGGTATGGTGCAATAGTCATCACTCATTATTATTCATTCTCATACAGTCAGGAGCTGTTCAAGCATTCCAGTCACTGTTAGCACACACGCTAAGTGACCTCCTCATCCACCCTCCCATCTCACTCCTTCCCACTGGGACTAGCTCATTGCTAAGTCACTTTTCATCATCACTATCACTTCTCACACATCCCCTCCCGTGTGGGGTACATCTGCTTAACCTTCGTTCTCTTGAAGACCGTGAATCCGGCCTCATACTGCATCATAGAGGTGTGGCTTGTTCCTATCAGACCACACCCTCATTCACTTGTTCCCTCCCTGATGACAACATGGTCAGTTTAATGAGGTGTCTTGATGAATCATTAACCCTTTGCTCTCTATTATAATGAATCATTAACCCTTTGCTCTCCATTGTAGCTGGCGTTGTCTGACATGTTCTCTGATGTTAAGATATCGTCAGTTGACGAGGTCTCACTATCACTACTTCACAAGCTCCGCCCACTCTCACAGTCTACCAGTTACTCCACCCAAATGAACCCAATGGAGATACAGTCATATCGCATCAAATGGAGTTAATCGCTTGAACAATGTTTTGATACAATCATGAGTTTTGAATTTGTTGTATTTTTTCATTATGTTAATGGATGCATCTTGTACGTGATCACTTTGCTAGTCTTCAGCTATCGTGTACATGCATGGATCATTGCCTGGAGCCTCATACAATGGATCATTGCCTGGAGCCTCATACAATGGATCATTGCCTGGAGCCTCATACAATGGATCATTGCCTGGAGCCTCATACACTAGTACATGACTGCATGGTATATGTATCATATTATGTTAGAAAGGTGTACGTGATTTAGAGCTGTAGCGTGCAATTTTCTTAAGCCTCTGTGACTGAGCAAAACCAGTCTTGTCCACTAGTTTCAGTAGCATGGAGTCATCATCACACATGAGGTCATGTGGTTCACCATACTCACATAGCTCACCGCTATCCAGCACCTATAGCACCATGAGAGGAACATGATAATATAGTACATGTTAGTATCACCATGATCTTATCATAGTCCATGATAGTATCTAAACGATGAGCAACAGTTAACACTGTACACTTTGCAAACTGTTCCCTTATCACATTCTGAATAATAGAATCAGTCCTGAAGGGCAATTGATTCAAATAGACCACTATACATCATGAAGCACTCACTCCAGGTCGACATTGGCAGTGGCCTCGTCCAACACTAGGACTTTATTTTTTCTCAACAAAGCTCGGGCCAGACAGAACAGCTGTCTCTGTCCCACACTGAAGTTAGTGCCTCCCTCACTCACTGCTGCATTCAGCTTCCCCTCCAGACACTCCACTACACTGCCAAGCTGAACCTGCATGGAAGAGTATGATACTATACGGTAACTGGCATCTTAAGTTAACCTGTTCTAATGCCTTCCACAGCTCATGATCATTGTAATGCTGGAATGGATCCAAGTTGTATCTCACAGTACCACTGAACAACACTGGATCCTGTTACATGAGGACAGTCAACATAATTATGCTCATACATTGCAGACCATGTCACACACCTGAGGAATGATGGAGATCTTGCTACGAAGATCATGCAGTCCCAAGTTAAGGCACTCCACACCATCAATCTTGATGCTGCCTCCTGGTTCTGCTAGTCTGAACAAGGTTGAAGTCAAAGATGACTTGCCTGCTCCAGTGCGACCCACTATTCCAATCTAGCACACATACACATGCATACACGAACAGCATCATTCTGCTATGCCCCTCACCTTCTCAAAAGGAAGTATGGTGACAGAGATTCCCTTCAGTACCTCAGGTCCCTCAGGTGAGTGACAATAGGTCACATTACTCAATTCAATGTGTCCTTTGTTGGGCCAGTCAGAAGATGGTTTGTTTGAGTCAGGATGGGTCTCTAGAGAGGCCTCTGGTCTCAGATTACCATATGCTATTACTCTCTCAGCAGATACCATCTAACAAGAAAATATAAAAGCTATGTTTCTAGACACAGTATACACAATGGCCAGATACGGTACTTACGTAACTTTCAACTTCTCCACTGGACCAGAAAATGTATGAAAATGCTTCATTAGCAATTGCCATAGTGTACGTTAGTGTTAGACTGATCAACACACCATCAAAAACTTGTATAATGTAATATAAAAGCAGAGACAAGTATTTCACTTACTGTCTGACAGAGGAACACAAGCAAATGCAAGAATGGCAAGGATGAAGAAGGACATTTTATCATTCAAAATGACTCCCCATCTGTATACACATTGATCAGTATAATAATGTGAATTTTATACTTTCAAGAACCAGAGGTGTATATGTCCTTGGCTATAGGTCATGTGACATGCATGATACAATGGTGCGGACATGATATACTACACTGACCAATCCACTGAATGAATATTGCATAAACTATAATAATCATTATAATATAATACTAGTACTAGACCATGCTGTAAAGAGCTTGTATAATACTAGTACTAGACCATGCTGTAAAGAGCTTGTATAATACTAGTACTAGACCATGCTGTAAAGAGCTTGTATAATACTAGTACTAGACCATGCTGTAAAGAGCTTGTATAATACTAGTACTAGACCATGCTGTAAAGAGCTTGTATAATACTAGTACTAGACCATGCATGCTGTAAAGAGCTTGTATAATACTAGTACTAGACCATGCATGCTGTAAAGAGCTTGTATAATACTAGTACTAGACCATGCTGTAAAGAGCTTGTATAATACTAGTACTAGACCATGCATGCTGTAAAGAGCTTGTATAATACTAGTACTAGACCATGCATGCTGTAAAGAGCTTGTATAATACTAGTACTAGACCATGCTGTAAAGAGCTTGTATAATACTAGTACTAGACCATGCATGCTGTAAAGAGCTTGTATAATACTAGTACTAGATAGACCATGCTGTAAAGAGCTTGTATAATACTAGTACTAGACCATGCTGTAAAGAGCTTGTATAATACTAGTACTAGACCATGCATGCTGTAAAGAGCTTGTATAATACTAGTACTAGACCATGCTGTAAAGAGCTTGTATAATACTAGTACTAGACCATGCTGTAAAGAGCTTGTATAATACTAGTACTAGACCATGCATGCTGTAAAGAGCTTGTATAATACTAGTACTAGACCATGCATGCTGTAAAGAGCTTGTATAATACTAGTACTAGACCATGCTGTAAAGAGCTTGTATAATACTAGTACTAGACCATGCATGCTGTAAAGAGCTTGTATAATACTAGTACTAGATAGACCATGCTGTAAAGAGCTTGTATAATACTAGTACTAGACCATGCTGTAAAGAGCTTGTATAATACTAGTACTAGACCATGCATGCTGTAAAGAGCTTGTATAATACTAGTACTAGACCATGCTGTAAAGAGCTTGTATAATACTAGTACTAGACCATGCTGTAAAGAGCTTGTATAATACTAGTACTAGACCATGCTGTAAAGAGCTCGTATAATACTAGTACTAGACCATGCTGTAAAGAGCTTGTATAATACTAGTACTAGACCATGCTGTAAAGAGCTTGTATAATACTAGTACTAGACCATGCTGTAAAGAGCTTGTATAATACTAGTACTAGACCATGCTGTAAAGAGCTTGTATAATACTAGTACTAGACCATGCTGTAAAGAGCTTGTATAATACTAGTACTAGACCATGCATGCTGTAAAGAGCTTGAGAAGTGCCAAAGAGCTCAGTGATACTAAGTGCACACTACACAAATGTAGCTGCATGCAATTTTCCCGGCCATCCCAGTGGGCCATCCTATAATTATAATTTTAAGGGGACAGAATCATCCACTATGCAGCATGCATGTATTCTGAGTATTTACTGTATACTGATATCTACCTCACTGAAGCTATATACAGGTACCAGGCCTGTGTGTTCTTGTTTTGAAAAGCATGGAACTTCTCCATGGCTGAAAACTGCATTGAGTAGGAGCGAATGACAGGTAGACCTTGAAGAGTAGTGGACAGATGAGAAAAGATGGGACTGCGAGCTGAGAAGAGATATGTAGGACCGTATTCCATGTATGCAGGCTATCTTACACAAAGCTTCCAGTCTCTTAAGATCTCTGCTAGCTGTCACATAAAGCCATCGTATGATAAAGAATATCACAAACATGAACATGACAGGGATGATGTTCCAGTAACTGGCTACAACAGCTAATACACAAATACCAGTTAAGTAGGAGAACAACTGCAAATAATAGATCAGAATTATGCAATTTATTATGGAACATAATGTGATTACCACAAGGTACAATGAAAACATGACTTGTAACTGGTCGTCCATATAACCAATGTCTTTTGAAAACCTGTTCAGCACTCGACCTAAATCACAATTAATGATCTGACATGCTATACTGATCACTCACCGACTGGGTTAGTGTCAAAGAACAGCACTGGAGCTCTAAGCACAGCTGCAAACATCCTGTTGTGAAGATGGTAAGAAGCTCTCATGAGCAGAAGAAAGAAAAGAAAACAACGAATGAAGCTGAATAGCACGAGTGCTCCGACTAAACCACCATAGACACCAGTCCATTGAGGAATAGTCAGGTTACTGCCAAACACATGGCTCGTATTAGAGCCATCACTGCTCACGCCAAGAGGACTGCATGAAGTGAGGATCACACATTGGTATCATACTGTATAGTGTCACTTACTGTACTGTTAACCACCAGTCGGAGAATATCACAACAATCTAAAACAGATAGGAACTACATGTTATTATCACTATATAATAGCTCTTATCATACCTCAATAAGAAAGAAAAACATGAACACAAATAAAGTGAAGAAATATCCTCCGCCGGCCTTGAAATATTTGTAGTACGTGGTGAACGAGACTCTGCCATGAGCTGTCTCCTCTTTAGGAGCACTATGAGGCTCTTGCATGCATGAATCATACTGTGGCAGAAGAAGAATCCACCAATAATCATCAGCAAAATATATAAAAGATGTTGATTTTTAACGTCGAAAGACTGTAGCTTTTTAAAGGAGATGAAAAAGCTAAATCCGCTAGATACATGTATTTGTTTAAAGATAACTATGTGTGATTGTTTTTGACTATTAAATTTGCAGTAATCATTGGAATCACTCCACACACACATACTGTATTATACATTATGTGGTCAACTCACCACATCTTGATTGTGAAGTTCTGTAAGGTTTGACAAATTTTGAATTTCTTTGTTTTGTTCTTTTGAAGGCACACATTGCCCTGCATGAAAAAATTATCATGAAATTCAACACTTATAAGTGACACGGTATAACTGAGCAAAGCAAAATGGAAAAATAAAGGCATTAACACCATTGGTGCCTAGTTCATGGTGTCCTTGCTGTTGTTGTTGTGTCAGAGGTTAACTAACTATGTAGGCATAGTGGCATTAACACCATTGGTGCCTAGTTCATGGTGTCCTTGCTGGTACTGGGAGGAGTGCTTTATGCAATTTATCATCATCACAATTTTATCATAACTTATGGCAGTCAAGCGAATCGCTCTACTTATGTGCCCTCTATAGACCTGAACTAGCTATATACTATGCCAGTAACAAAATTCAATATAATAGCTTTTTCTGGAGATCCCTAAATACAAATGTTATAAGTCAGTATAAATGATGCACTTTATGTAACAATAATTTTTACAAATACCTGCAGATTCTTCAAGCTTGCTCAATAAATCAGTATTGTTCTTCACTACAACTGCAGGATCTCCATAATATGACATCTTGCCCTGCACGCCATGTATTGCAAAGTATTCTACATGTACTGCATATTACTACAGTTAGAATACCTCTTTGAGTATCATAACATTGTCACATTCATTAACATACTGGAGCTGATGAGTGACCAGTATCACACACTTAGCATGATTATACAAATGATCACGAATACATCTGAAATTAGAAGCTGCGTATTGCCTGAGCAGATACCGTTTCATTGTACCTGTCAAAGATGTGTCTACTGACAGCAGCATCTACAGCACTCAGTGGATCATCCAACAGGTAGACATCAGCATTACGATATACTGCCCTGTAGTCAGCACTAAGACACAGATATTATACTATACGAGTGTCACCTTGCTAGGTTGACTCTGGCTTTCTGCCCTCCACTTAAAGTGACTCCTCTCTCTCCTACTAACGTCAGATCTCTGTACGGGAGTAGTTCCAAGTCCTGCCCATAAACAAAACATGGAAACGTGTGGTATATACGGTAATGAAAAACTAAAATGTACTCACTCTTTCTAGAGCACAAAGCTGTATCACATTGTCATACCAGTCAGGTATAAATGGTAGTCCAAATAAGATGTTCTCCCTTATAGAGGCCGAGTATACCCATGACTCCTGACTGGCATAGGCCACACTGCCTCTCACTGCCACATCACCACTCACAGCTGGTAGCTCCTTCAACAGGCACTGGAGTAGACTGGACTGAATGTGGAGAAGATTAGATTGTTCATAGACCACTTCATTTATACCTTTCCTGCTCCAACAGGTCCCACTACTGCCAGTAATGGTTTGCTCTATAATGCAATGTATTGCTATAATACTACATTGTGCATGACATACTGCATGTATGGAACAGCTGATGTCAGAGATGATGTTAGTACTCCGATTGCTCCAGGCAGCTGTAAGTTTGCTAATATAAACCACTGGAAGATCCTGTTGGCCTGAATCCCATTCTTTGGAGCAGTGATCTGAAGCGCATGCGCATGTTAGCTATTCATGTGTTTCTTGAGCATGCAGAAGAACATACTTGATGTTAACATAGAAAGATCCTTAATGCACAACAAGTCCTGAAATAATTATTTACAAAGTGCATGCAGAAAGAATAATAACCTACCTTTATTCTTTTTAAAGCCACATTGAGATCAGATAGTTTCATTAACTCACTCATATTGTGTATAACATTCTCACGTCTGAAGTAAGCAACCACCGATAGTGCTGTGAACACTTGACGTGCTCCAAGATACTCTGATGGTGTTGATACAAATAGTATGAACAGTGTAATACTGTATAACACAGTGAACATGGAGATATTACAAGCATGGATACTTGCTGCTTGCATTAGAATGAATGTTTCAGTCCTGCCAAAGGAAGGAGTTCAGGACATCAAGACACTGTAAACATACTTTCTGATCTTGTCAACCAACTTCTTGAAGGCATACTCCCACGCATACATTTTAATAACTCTCATTCCAGAAATAACCTCATTCATTACTCGTAGACGGGAATCAGAATGCCTCAATCCTTTTAACCTGTATAATTATGGCCAATAATATTAATATCTGAATACATAATTATATTGCATATAATAGTTATTATTTCCTAGTATCTTTAATAATTATTTTCTTTCCCACTTACTGAAATGGCAGATATATAAAATGGAGTCATGCAGCGCCATATACCTGAGTATGTTGAAGGCTTTTGCAATAGTTATTTGTACTGGAAGATAGGCAATGATGACTGTCAGTGGTATGAAGGCATATACATTGAGAGCATTGTACAAGACAGCAGTCCCTACTGCCAGCAGTACAGGATATGTAGCCACGGCTGGTAGAGCATGGAAACCCTGTAGTAGAAAAGACCATGCTGACACGACTGATACATATTCAGTAACTTTACATCATCAATGAGTCGGACATCATTGGAGGCTAGGTTGACAATATGTCCCACAGTGATCTGTCCTACAGTAGCCTGACTCAATGTGAGGACCTGTGTGCAGTGATCGTTGTAGCATGTATCTATTATGTTAGAATGACAAGACCTTCTGATAGATGACACCAGTTGAGATGATCTTTATCTTTAAACCCATCATCCGTCCCATGTGAAATGTTGCATTGCTCAGGACAACAACTGTATATGAACACAGCACAATCCCTGCAGCAAGCATATATGCATTATGCTGTGACTGAATAGAGCCTGAAGTCATTAAACTGGTATTGTTAGAAGCTACAAGGTATTCTGTAAGGTAGCCAAGCATTAAAGATCCTGCCATTGCAGACAATATCTGAAACAAACACAATAATTGTTATACAAGCATACCATGTCTCTTAACTCACATCTAGAAAGTAGAGAATGTGTTGTAGAACAATTGGCATCCATAACGTCCTGAAGATGGCATACCATAATCGAGGAGATGTTCTTGTCCTTTCATTATCCCAATGCCTTTACACAGATCAGTATTAGAGTCAGTAAAGCTGTCACGTATGCGATGCAGCTTTACTAGACGTATGTCCACATATTGGTGAAGCATGTCATTTGACTTGATGCAAAATTGTATTGTGTGCTATATACACAATAATTTTTATATTTGTTATGTACTTAATAATTGCAATAAGTACCCATACTAGCAGTTATACTTAGTGGTTTATACATTTTATATTGTAGCAACAAAATTTTTACTCATGAATATTTCAAAATTTGGACATCTTGACAAAAAAACGAAAATTTATTACAGCTAGTTATAATTATAGCAGCCATGCACATGTAAGCTGTATGGCACAAACTAGTGGTTTGCATGTTACAATAATTATACTATAATCATTCTACTTCTACGCTGTTCATCATGTAATATGCAACTTGCATACTTATTGAATCTTTCCAGTAGACCTCTTGAATCTGCTTCTGCTGGGTGAGCGTAAAGATCGGAGTGTTTCAGACTCTGCTTTAATGATTTAATAATCAACGGAACAATCCACCTATAGCAACAATTAAAATTAATTTTGTATGTCAAATGACTATTAACTAAAAGCATGAATAGTACATTAGACCCCAAGAGGTTGACAAAGCTAATTTATGTGTCCAAAATTCTGAAATGGAAACCAGGAAATGATTCCATATTTTCAACCGGACCATGCCAATCATTTGGATCATTGAGGTTGGACGGGCATGCATGCATACCTCCAAACTAGTCCCACCCATTTCAGCTTTATATACAAGTCATGTAAAACTGCAATACTAAACAGAGGTGTCTACATCAGCTAGCTATAGGAGCTATAAATGACAGGTGTCTACATCAGCTAGCTATAGGAGCTATAAATGACAGGTGTCTACATCAGCTAGCTATAGGACTATAAATGACAGGTGTCTACATCAGCTAGCTATAGGAGCTATAAATGACAGGTGTCTACATCAGCTAGGCACTAATGGGTGCATGACTCTAGTCCATGCAGAGATTATGCCGAATTTAGCGGTATCATGCAAATGGCCGACTAATGTCCCGCCGTATGATGAGTGCATGCAGAGTACACCATCCGTTCTCTGAAAGGCATAATCAATAAGCTTATTACATGTACATAAATTAATTATTATTATTAAGTAGCTATACGCTACTTAGCCTAGCTGCTCTGGGCGGACTCCTCACCAAAGAAATAATCTTGAGACAAAATTCGTTTTGCTGCGAGGATCTGGCGGACCGTTGGCACAGACACCACCTACAGCCTGCAGCGGTGATTCCCAGCTATCGTCATGACAGAATACAGTAGTCGGAGACCGTTTCTCCATGACTATTATCTATTAACATTATACATGGGCGTAACTAGAAATTAATTTGTTAGTTTAGCGAGCTGGAGGCGCGCGATTTTGAAAAATTAATAGCTAATTAATTTTTACGCCCATAAACTGCAAATGGTAGTACATGTATAGTGTGTTTGCGGTAGCCTGGAGAATATTAGTCGACAGCAAGATAGAGACAGCTGTGTCAAGCAATTTAGACAGCTGTCACAGATGTCTTGCTTGGGCCGCTTTCGCTTCCGTTATGCAAGATCTTCGCAAACAACTGTCATAAACAAAATTTCAGCAATGGACTAGAAATTCACTAAATTATGTACTTGTATTAGTTTAAAGGCAATTAAGGCATATGAGATACTTCTTCTAGCTATAACATTGTGAATGTATGGCATACACTGATTTAGCAACCAATTATTATTGTAATAACAATAATCAGTGCCATGTCTGACACACTCATTGAATCTGTCCAATAGTACAATTATCTAGGCTCCATACGTGTGCTGAATCTTTTTTTGCAGAAATAGGAAAATAATTCAAGTGGAAAAATATACAAAGGCAAAACAATAGACGTTATCCGTAATGAGTGCGCGGTTAATTTTAATGTTATTCATCTAATGTTGCACGTGACTAATAACTGTAGAAATAACTGAGTGGCAAAAGGCGAATAAGCAATGGCGAATTCCATGGCGAACGACGTTGTTGCAGAGTCGATTTTCGTTAAACCGCTAGATGACACTGGAGGAAAGAGGTACAGACAAAAGTTGGACCAACTGGGCTTGAGCGAAGACCCGTATGTGATGACTATTAACGGCTTTGAAACGGACAAGAGTCTGTCAATAGTCTCCTTATAGCAGCAATCCATCGCTTTCTTCTTTCAGGATTAGTTAGAATACGATAGAATTTTATAATCGAATCTTTAGAATAACGATTGGTGCACCCAATAGCGCAGCAGGTCTTGCCATGGTTTACTTCTTGCCACTCGTTACTCGCAGCCGGTCCGCCACTCACACGCGCGCGCACGCCGATTGGTTATGTAGTTTGCGTCACTAGCACTGCACTAGTGACGCAATCGCGCGCGGAATTAATGAATTAGAGAATTTTAGTTTGCCGTTTGCGGGATACGGCGAAACGGGTAACTCCCACACGTGGCGAATTCACGCAAAGAGAATTTTAGTTCATACCCAACGAACGGCTGGCCTGATAGCTCGGCTTCGAGTGCTTTAGCGACAGATATGGCGACTGGATCGAAGTAAGTTGCTGTTACTGACTGTGCAGCTTAACTGTGCTTAATGTTAGGCGCGATTCAGACGACGTGTTAGAGTTGCTTACTATGCTGGTCGAGGATGAGTCTTCGGATAGTGAATCAGAAGAAGATCTAGAGATGCTATGCATTCTGGTTCTACAAAAGAGAAAGGCGGCTTGTACGGGCGCGAGGAAAACACTTCCCTTGACAAAGCCGGCAATGTCGTGCGTAGAGAAGTGGCCACATAAAGCTTGGCATACTAGTGATTGCCTATAGAAAAGTATCATGCATTACACGCACACAGTTCATTTAGTAAACTTATTTTACTCCTTCCACTGCACTGCCCTCGTATCGACTGTGCTGATCCACGCGTGTCAACGTCAAGCAAGACACGTGTGGATGTGATCACGTGATGCCCTACACGTGCCCACGTTTACTGGAAACGGCAAACTAAAATTCTCTACTAACGTCTATAGGGACTTAGTAGCTGAGCTGAGTTTCTGATACCACAAGGTCCATAGAAGAGGGAGCCTTGAAGGCACGTCCACTATGTGAACGAGTGCCACGAATACACTGTATGGCTGAGCGAAGGAGGGAAATGTTAGACGGGTGCGAAGCCAAGACAGTGTTGAGGAATAGGGCTGATCCCATTTGGAGGCCAGGCCGGCCGTATAGCGGGAAATTTTCGCGGGAGAAAATTTTCGCGAATGAGCGAGATACAGCATTTCGCGAATAAACATAATAATAATTATTATTGTTGTCAACAAAACAAGATTATTTTCGCGAATAGCTTGTAATTCGAAGAAAATTTTCTATCAATCAAGGGTGGCTGGGTGGGTCCGCTCGGGTCCGCCCTACTATAAGCCCCACCCACATTAGCCAATAGGTGGGCTTCGTGTGCATGCTGCTGCTAATGGCGGCAGATGAATTCTCAGTGGGCGATACAGTATGGGCTAAAGTACGAGGCTATCCTCACTGGCCTGCTAAGGTAACGCCTACCGTATTGACTCTAAAGGCAAATGTATCATGGCGTGTTTCATAGGTAGTGCCCCATCCTAGCCGTGGTGACGGTAGGCCCTCAGCTGCCAGGCCATACTATGTGTTCTTCTACGGTACATACGAATGGTGAGTCCTCTATGATACAGCTAGCTCATCCAGTGTCTCTCTCATCAGTTGCTGGCTCTCTGGTAAGGACATGTGCCCATACTCTCAGCACAGGAACCAGTATGTTAAGAATGCTCAGCGTCCTGGATTGAACGAGGCAATATGGGAGGCAGATGAGGACCCATCATTACAGCAGAGTGAGCGCGGTGGAGAGATACTCAAGCTGCTCGAGAGGGTTAAGGTGAGGAAGGAGAGTACTTGATAACAATATACATTGCCAAAAATGCATTTCTCTGGTATTTCCTCCGTATAGCGTAGAATACACATGAATCCTTATAGCATAGAGGCATAGGGACGCCATGCACCTGTAGTCAAAGTTCTTTATAAACCCACCTTCCTTGTCTATTGGAAAGCTGACACCATGAGCGTGAATTAGTCCCTCACAGTGACATGATGAGCCGCTAACCACAATTTTGTGATCTGGATTGCTATAAACTGAAATGCTTGTTTTAGTTTCGGTAGATGCGCATATTTCTCCCCAAAACCACAACTTGTTAATTTTTGTGCTCTGATAATAAAAATACTGTCATTGCGAGTTTTATCGTAGCATACTGCTTCAGCGACGATAAGTCTCTGTAAGCCATCCAAAGTGCTGACAACAGCATGTAACACACGATCGCTGTGACGCAAAATAGTAACAGATAAAGTATGTCATCTGATTGTACTGGAGTTGCACGTTCCTTCTGTTCAACTAAACCTAACCCCAATAGTCTATTGATTACCAGACCTCTCTGCTAGCCCCTACATTATCCAATAGTCTATTGATTACCAGACCTCTCTGCTAGCCCCTACATTATCCAATAGTCTATTGATTACCAGACCTCTCTGCTAGCCCCTACATTATCCAATAGTCTATTGATTACCAGACCTCTCTGCTAGCCCCTACATTATCCAATAGTCTATTGATTACCAGACCTCTCTGCTAGCCCCTACATTATCCAATAGTCTATTGATTACCAGACCTCTCTGCTAGCCCCTACATTATCCTATAGTCTATTGATTACCAGACCTCTCTGCTAGCCCCTACATTATCCAATAGTCTATTGATTACCAGACCTCTCTGCTAGCCCCTACATTATCCAATAGTCTATTGATTACCAGACCTCTCTGCTAGCCCCTACATTATCCAATAGTCTATTGATTACCAGACCTCTCTGCTAGCCCCTACATTATCCAATAGTCTATTGATTACCAGACCTCTCTGCTAGCCCCTACATTATCCAATAGTCTATTGATTACCAGACCTCTCTGCTAGCCCCTACATTATCCAATAGTCTATTGATTACCAGACCTCTCTGCTAGCCCCTACATTATCCAATAGTCTATTGATTACCAGACCTCTCTGCTAACCCCTACATTATCCAATAGTCTATTGATTACCAGACCTCTCTGCTAGCCCCTACATTATCCAATAGTCTATTGATTACCAGACCTCTCTGCTAGCCCCTGCATTATCCAATAGTCT
The DNA here is from genome assembly GCA_964017065.1 of Haliclona indistincta. Taxonomy (NCBI): domain Eukaryota; kingdom Metazoa; phylum Porifera; class Demospongiae; order Haplosclerida; family Chalinidae; genus Haliclona; species Haliclona indistincta. The sequence continues at coordinate 144,767 of OZ024786.1, read as the reverse complement.
ATTGATTACCAGACCTCTCTGCTAGCCCCTACATTATCCAATAGTCTATTGATTACCAGACCTTTCTGCTAGCCCCTGCATTATCCAATAGTCTATTGATTACCAGACCTCTCTGCTAGCCCCTACATTATCCAATAGTCTATTGATTACCAGACCTTTCTGCTAGCCCCTGCATTATCCAATAGTCTATTGATTACCAGACCTTTCTGCTAGCCCCTGCATTATCCAATAGTCTATTGATTACCAGACCTCTCTGCTAGCCCCTGCATTATCCAATAGTCTATTGATTACCAGACCTCTCTGCTAGCCCCTACATTATCCAATAGTCTATTGATTACCAGACCTTTCTGCTAGCCCCTGCATTATCCAATAGTCTATTGATTACCAGACCTCTCTGCTAGCCCCTACATTATCCAATAGTCTATTGATTACCAGACCTTTCTGCTAATCCTGTCCTGTCTAGGTTAATCGTAAGAGATCAAGAGGAGGTGCTACGCCAGCTAGCAGCGCTAAACGATCAAGCACTCCCTCCTCGACCTCAAGTACCACACCTACTGACCACTCCCACACTGACACACCTCGGCCACGCCCCTCTACTAGACGACTCAGTCGTGTCAAAAAAGAACTTAGCGATGAAAGCTCCACTCAACAAAAATCAGAAGGCTCGGAACTAGGCTCCACTACTCAGGAACCAGGCTCCACCACTCAGGAACCAGGTTCCACCACTCAGGAACCAGGCTCCACCACTCAGGAACCAGGCTCCACTACTCAGGAACCAGGCTCTACCACTCAGGAACCAGGCTCCACCACTCAGGAACCAGGCTCCGCCACTCAGGAACCTGGGTCTGTCGCAACTCCCGATTCCTCTCAGTCTAGTGTCTCTGTCTCTCTGGGCCTAACTGAATCACAGTCTTCCTGTACGCCTCCGGCTCCTCAGAGCTGTGACTCCACCCCAGACTCCGCCCCTAGGTACAGAACCAGGAGTGGTCGTAGCAGAGCATCTGTACCTTTAGCTATTGAAGGAGCTAGGAAGAGAGCAGGTAGGAAAGGGAAGGTGTCAAGACAAGGAGATGAGACTGGTGCTGTTAGTAGGATGGAGAAGATAGAAGGACAGAAAGATGAGTCTAGTCATGAAGAGAAGGGTGTGGAAGACGCTCGCGAGGAGAGGCCTAGTGAAGCTGCTGTCAGTAAGATGGAGACACAGAGCCTCAGCATGGTGGACATGATGATCGTAGAAGAGACACATGAGACCAGTCAGAGCACGACCAAAGAGACACATGAGACCAGTCAGAGCACGACCAAAGAGACACATGACACCAGTCAGAGCACGACCAAAGAGACACATGACACCAGTCAGAGCACGACCAAAGAGACACATGAGACCAGTCAGAGCACGACCAAAGAGACACATGACACCAGTCAGAGCACGACCAAAGAGACACATGAGACCAGTCAGAGCACGACCAAAGAGACACATGAGACCAGTCAGAGCACGACCAAAGAGACACATGACACCAGTCAGAGCACGACCAAAGAGACACATGAGACCAGTCAGAGCACGACCAAAGAGACACATGAGACCAGTCAGAGCACGACCGAAGAGACACATGAGACCAGTCAGAGCACGACCGAAGAGACACAAGGAGATAGACCCTGTGAGATGAAAGGGATGGTAGTCGAAGATTGGGCAAGGAGGAGTGATCAGGCCAGCCATCACAGAGAGCTAGGATCAAGCAATGAACCCATCATAGTTATTGAAGACAGAGCAATGGAGCTGGTGGAGGATATTGAGCAAGTGGTGGTACCAGACAAGCTGAGCGACATTGAGGTAATGGACGACATGCTGACGAATTTAGAAGACAGTTCGGTAGGCAGAGGGGAGGTTAAGATAGGCGGCTCAGAGAGAGCTGACAGTGGGTTGGTGCCGAGCAGAGGTGTGCAGGAGATAGGCATAGCCAATGATCATGTGTACGTGTCCTCATCGCTAAGAATGGTAACTGACAGAGGTCCAGTAGGCTCCGCCCACCAGCACAGCATTCTCTCAGCAGTACTAGATATCGAACCCTCAGCTATTCAAGACGTAATGGAGCCGCCTGATAATGAGCTACCCTTGCTACAAGATATCGTAACCTTTGAGGGAACACCACCCGAGGTAGTCGTGATGTCAACTGCCGTCTGTGATCTCTTAATGAAGAAGCAGCTGAGCGAAGGTGACAAAGAAGAAATGAAAGAGAAAAAACAGACAACAATTCAGAATACGACAATGGCTGACCAAGCTGAGACAATGGCTGACCAAGCTGAGACAATGGCTGACCAAGCTGAGACAATGGCTGATCCAGGCCCAGCCTCTTGTGAGGATTTGTCGAGAAATGTGTCCACTAATGTTGAGACTGATTCTAGTAACAATGGTCGTCATAGCGATAGTGATGCTGGTCGTCATGGTAACAACAGTAGCACTGATGCTACTACTAGTAACAGTTGTCATGACGATAGCGATGCTTGTAACAAGGATGACAGTAGCAAGGCTCCACCCACCAACCCATCCACTGCTTGTGTGGTGGTGGCAGATAAAATAAAGACGAGACAAGAAATATTGATGTGAGTGTGGTGGGGGTGTGTCTGTCACGTTATAATGGGTGTGGTCTATTATTGTAGGGAGAAGAAAGCCATTCCACCACTAGCTACAGTATATCCATGTTAGTTATACACACACACCCAATATCATCTCATCAATATGTTCTCTCCAGCCATGTCAATGATAGAAGCTCTACAAATCTATAACTACAATATTAAAGTATCTCTAATCATCGGACATCATGTGAGCAGCTAGTGTGGGATAGCAGCCATTACCGTGTGTGATAGCAGCTGCCATTATCGTGTGTGATAGCAGCTGCCATTATCGTGTGGGATAGCGGCCATTACCGTGTGTGATAGCAGCTGCCATTATCGTGTGTGATAGCAGCTGCCATTATCGTGTGTGATAGCAGCTGCCATTATCGTGTGTGATAGCTGCCATTATCGTGTGTGATAGCTGCCATTATCGTGTGTGATAGCTACCATTATCGTGTGTGATAGCTGCCATTATCGTGTGTGATAGCTGCCATTATCGTGTGTGATAGCTGCCATTATCGTGTGTGATAGCTGCCATTATCGTGTGTGATAGCTGCCATTATCGTGTGTGACAGCGGCCATTATCGTGTGGGATAGCTGCCATTATCGTGTGTGATAGCTGCCATTATCGTGTGTGATAGCTGCCATTATCGTGTATGATAGCTGCCATTATCGTGTGTGATAGCTGCCATTATCGTGTATGATAGCAGCTGCCATTATCGTGTGTGATAGCTGCCATTATCGTGTGTGATAGCTGCCATTATCGTGTGTGATAGCTGCCATTATCGTGTGTGATAGCTGCCATTATCGTGTGTGATAGCTGCCATTATCGTGTATGATAGCTGCCATTATCGTGTGTGATAGCTGCCATTATCGTGTATGATAGCAGCTGCCATTATCGTGTGTGATAGCTGCCATTATCGTGTGTGATAGCTGCCATTATCGTGTGTGATAGCTGCCATTATCGTGTGTGATAGCAGCTGCCATTATCGTGTGTGATAGCTGCCATTATCGTGTGTGATAGCTGCCATTATCGTGTGTGATAGCTGCCATTATCGTGTGTGATAGCAGCTGCCATTATCGTGTGTGATAGCTGCCATTATCGTGTGTGATAGCTGCCATTATCGTGTGTGATAGCTGCCATTATCGTGTGTGATAGCTGCCATTATCGTGTGTGATAGCAGCTGCCATTATCGTGTGTGACAGCTGCCATTATTGTGTGTGATAGCTGCCATTATTGTGTGTGATAGCTGCCATTATCGTGTGTGATAGCAGCTTGCCATTATCGTGTGTGATAGCTGCCATTATCGTGTATGATAGCTGCCATTATCGTGTGTGATAGCTGCCATTATCGTGTGTGATAGCTGCCATTATCGTGTGTGATAGCAGCTGCCATTATCGTGTATGATAGCTGCCATTATCGTGTGTGATAGCTGCCATTATCGTGTGTGATAGCAGCCATTATCGTGTGTGATAGCAGCTGCCATTATCGTGTGTGATAGCTGCCATTATCGTGTGTGATAGCTGCCATTATCGTGTGTGATAGCTGCCATTATCGTGTGTGATAGCAGCCATTATCGTGTGTGATAGCAGCTGCCATTATCGTGTGTGATAGCAGCTGCCATTATCGTGTGTGATAGCTGCCATTATCGTGTGTGATAGCTGCCATTATCGTGTGTGATAGCAGCTGCCATTATCGTGTGTGATAGCAGCTGCCATTATCGTGTGTGATAGCAGCTGCCATTATCGTGTGTGATAGCAGCTGCCATTATCGTGTGTGATAGCAGCTGCCATTATCGTGTGTGATAGCAGCTGCCATTATCGTGTGTGATAGCAGCTGCCATTATCGTGTGTGATAGCAGCTGCCATTATCGTGTGTGATAGCAGCTGCCATTATCGTGTGTGATAGCAGCTGCCATTATCGTGTGTGATAGCAGCTGCCATTATCGTGTGTGATAGCAGCTGCCATTATCGTGTGTGATAGCTGCCATTATCGTGTGTGATAGCTGCCATTATCGTGTGTGATAGCTGCCATTATCGTGTGTGATAGCAGCCATTATCGTGTGTGATAGCTGCCATTATCGTGTGTGATAGCTGCCATTATCGTGTGTGATAGCTGCCATTATCGTGTGTGATAGCTGCCATTATCGTGTGTGATAGCTGCCATTATCGTGTGTGATAGCTGCCATTATCGTGTGTGATAGCTGCCATTATCGTGTGTGATAGCTGCCATTATCGTGTGTGATAGCTGCCATTATCGTGTGTGATAGCTGCCATTATCGTGTGTGATAGCTGCCATTATCGTGTGTGTGGTGTGATATAGGATACAAAGCAAGCTATGAAGCAGCTCAAGTGTCTGATGCTACTGAACTTCTCTAACAATGATATTGAAACAGTTCCAGACCTGGTCCACACACTGCGCAAGGTGATAGTAGTGATGTGTGATAGTAGTGAGGGTGTGATAGTAGTGAGGGTGTGATAGTAGTGAGGGTGGTTGTAGTGATGGTGTGACAATAGTGATGGTGTGATTCACTTTAGGTTCGTCGTATAAGAAACAACACTAAGCTCAGTAAGAAGGCATCAGAGGTCTATAGTAAGATAGTGATGATGTACGCTAAGGATGGCAAGAAGAGACCAGCTCGTAGACCTGTGCAGCTCACTAGAGATCAGCCATTGACTGTGGTCGATCAGTTGAACCAGAGATCAGCCATTGAAGAGGTGAGAGTGGGTGGGTGGGGCTAGTGAGGGTGGGTGAGTGGGTGAGCGACTGATTTACATGTTCTAGGCTCTGGACGCAGGAGAGACATCGAACCAATCTACAGTACCTCGACCACAATCACCAAAGTCACCGTCACAATCACCAAAGTCACCACAATCACCAAAGTCACCACAGTCACCGCGGTCACCAGTTGCTCAATCTACTGATCAACAGGACGAGGATAAATCACCGCCTGGCAAGGTACTTAGTGAGTAGTTCACTGATAGAGATTTTGGGCATTGGTAGAGCTGTACCGTGACTCCATTGTTACATGCTGTTCCGCTTTATTGCATGGTCCTTCCCTCCTTCTCTCCTTCCTTCCTTCCCTCCCTCTCTCCCTCCTTCCCTCCTTCTCTCCCTCCTTCCCTCCCTCTCTCCCTCCTTCTCTCCTCCCCCTCTCTAGGCTCCATATGGTTTGAGGCGCAGCCGTCGCTCGGTTGGTAAGGTGGACTACAGCAAGCTGTGTGATACCGAGGAACAAGTGGTGCCATAGCAACCGTCACATGACCACTCATCATCATATATATCATTATTATCATCATTATTGCCGGCTATACCTAATTCATTATAACATGTACTACATGCTTGGAGACTGCATGGGTACGAGCACGAGGCTAGACTGCGCATGCGTGGGTTCCTGGGAATGGGACTAGCTTACTCAGAGACTGGGTACGAGGCTAGACTGGGTTCCTGGGAATGGGACTAGCTTACTCAGAGACTGGGTACGAGGCTAGACTGGGTTCCTGGGAATGGGACTAGCTTACTCAGAGACTGGGTACGAGGCTAGACTGGGTTCCTGGGAATGGGACTAGCTTACTCAGAGACTGGGTACGAGGCTAGACTGGGTTCCTGGGAACAGGACTAGCTTTACTGTTAAAGTTCTGTTTGTATGTACACATGTACTTCCTGTTGTTTGGACTAAAATCAAACAGGTAGTGAATGGGCGTGTTCTTAAGTATTAACCACACCCAGCTAGCCCGGCAACACATGCAACATGATGAGCGACGACGAGCTGATAGATGACGAGGATTACTCGGCACTGGTGAGTGGCAAGCTGAATCACGTGATATGACCCTCTCTCCTGCAGTACACAGGCAGCGAGGACGAGTGCGACAGCGACGGAGCCGATAACGTAGCGATACGACAAGAGAACGCTTACTATAACGGCAAGGCGTTACGTGACAGTGATCCGGGTGCGTCATTGAAGCTGTTAGAAGAGGTATTGGAGCTGGAGGAGAGCAAGGATGAATGGGGGTTCAGGGCACTGAAGCAAATGATGAAACTGTACTTCAAGCAGGTGAGAAACTAGATCACATGACTTGGCATGTTTGATCACGTGATGCAGGGTCAGTATGATGAATTGATGAAGAGCTACAAACAGCTGCTCATGTATGTCAAGGTAAGGGACTAGCTGATAGCGCAAGGGTTACGGTACTTGCTCTGTCATTCATTCATTCATTCATTCGTACTGTCCATCGAGTTGCAGAGGTCAGCGATCACTTCTACGCATCGGTAAAGGTATGAAGTGGCTAAGCACAACAATGGCTTGCAATGTGACCCGTGGATTTGCTAAAGTACTTTCGTTCTTGAGTTATGGGGCTGGCTCATCTTGACGGCCATCTTAGACTTCTCTGACATGCATCAAGAGTACCCATAGTTGACTACCTAGGTACTTGTAGATTCCATCTAAACTGCAGGACAGCTCTGAAGGTTTGTAGACATCTCAAGAAAAAGGCCAATACCAATGGCTACCTAGTGTTTGTCACGCCCATGTGTGACAGTCAGCACCTTCTTCTGGTTAGCAGTGTAGCAAGCAGATTGGCTTTAGCTGCAAAGCTCCTTCTGCAAACTATAGCTAAGGAGCTAACTCCACAATAACACTCTGAGCCGTCTGAGGGTTTTGTGAAATGTGTTCATTACTAGTCGTCTAGCTAAATTAATTATGCATCATCTGACAGCCATTATTATTCTGCTCAAGTGAAAGTGTAGAGTGTCACCTGCAAGCACTAACGTGTTCAGTCTCTGTTGTCTTTATTCACATGATCAGAGACTGAACACATTAGTGCATGAAGGTGACATCATCATTATATGCCACAATGATTCTCTACAACAGGCTCGTGCAGTGACTAGGAACTATTCTGAGAAATCCATCAACTCCATACTGGACTACATTTCAACACTGCAACAGGTTGCCATATATACTTAATAACCACTAGTACTAATTAATAACTAGTCCCTCCCACTAGATGGAGCTGTTACAGGATTTCTATGAAGCCACACTTGAGGCACTGAAGGAGGCTCGTAATGATAGACTGTGGTTCAAGACTAATACCAAGGTATCATCATACCTTCACTACTATCACACTATCACACCTTCACTACTGTCACACCTTCACTACTATCACACTATCACACCTTCACTACTGTCACACCTTCACTACTATCACACTATCACACCTTCACTACTGTCACACCTTCACTACTATCACACTATCACACCTTCACTACTGTCACACTATCACAGCTTGGCAAGTTGTATTATGATCGTGGTGACTTCATGAGATTGAGTAGAATTATTCGTCAGCTCCATCAGTCTTGTCAGGTGGGTGTGGTGAGTGGGTGTGGTCTCACTATGTAGCCCTCCAATAGACTGAAGAGGGTGTTGACGATGTTCGTAAAGGCACTCAGCTGCTGGAGGTGTATGCACTGGAGATACAGATGTACACTAGCCAGAAGAATAACAAGAGATTAAAGGTAAGAACTCCTCCCAGTGGGTGATAGAAGTGCTGTGCTAACCACTTGTCTCTTGCATATGAGTATTTTAATTTTGTGAGAAGTTTATTTTTATAAATCAAGATAGCTATATAAAAATTCTCAACAACATGTCTATGTACATTGTCCCTTCAATTAGGCGTTGTATGAACAATCCCTTCACATCAAGTCAGCGATACCACACCCCCTCATTATGGGCGTTATTAGAGGTGACCACACCCATTAGTTGTTGTATCCTTCACTGACTCCACCCCTCAGAGTGTGGCGGCAAGATGCACCTCAGGGAAGGCGAGTACAGCCGAGCACATACTGACTTCTTTGAAGCCTTCAAGAATTACGATGAATCAGGCAGTCCAAGGTGTGTCAGTAATGGACCACATGTTTGACTTGGGTCATAATCTTGTATTAACCAGTTGTGCTATGCTTGTCTCCTCTCTGTAGGCGATTGGCATGTTTGAAATACCTAGTCCTAGCTAACATGTTGATGAAGAGTGGGATTAACCCTTTTGACTCTCAAGAGGTATAGCCACACCCATTCTCACTTTTGTCACACTCACATTGTCCCAGGCCAAACCATATAAGACAAATCCTGAGATTGTTGCCATGACGAATCTTGTTACTGCCTATCAGAATGACGACATCACTGAGTTTGAGAAAATACTTAGAACAAACAGGTCAACCGTCATACCCTCACTACTATCACACCCTCACTAAAGGCACACCTCACTCTCTCTCTCACAGACAAACCATTATGGAGGATCTATTCATACGAGAGCATATTGAGGACCTATTGCGCAATATTCGTACCCAAGTGCTGATCAAACTAATCCGTCCATACACTAGAGTACGGATAGACTTTGTATCAGATGTGAGTCACTCGCGTTACCATGGTAACCACATTCCCTGTTAACCACACAGGAGCTCAATATTGACCCGGCTGATGTTGAGAGCCTGTTGGTTGCTACGATACTAGACGGCACCATAAAAGGGCGTATCGATCAGGTGAACCAGATACTGGAGCTGGAGCAGGAATCACATGGTAGCTCAAGGTAAGGATGAGCCACCGCCATTATGATGTGCTATGAGTGTGTGTGTAGGTATAGCAGCTTACAGCAATGGGGCAGCCATCTTGATGCACTACACACTGTGGTGGTAGGGAAACTAGTCTAACCACACCCACTGACTAGTAGTCTAACCACACCCACTGACTGGTAAACATGTTGTCATTGTGTCCTACTCCACAATGTTGTGGAGAACATTCAAATATCAAAAAATTGCAAATCATATATAGTTCAGTCTATTTCTTGTTAGCCGCCATGAATTCTTTCATGAAGATGACTAGTTTTTGCACCTCTTCTGGTGAGATGGCATTGTATAGCGATATTCGGAGTCCGCCCACGGATCGATGCCCCTTCAGTGACAGCAGACCGCGCTTGTCTGCCTCCTTCAAAAAATCTGCCTCCAGTTGTTCGTTGCCCCCGGCAATACGACAGGGCACATTCATACGAGAGCGAAACCCTTCCTCCACTGGGTTAGTGTAGAACCCGTCTGAGTTACTGAGCACGTCAAGTACCATCTGAGACTTGATGGCGCTACGGCTAGTCATGGCTAGAGAGGAGGAGGATCAATGATAGCTAGAGCTAGCTGTGTCTTACCTTCAATTCCACCATTGTCTCTGATCCATTTGAATACCAATCCTGTGATGTATATGGCCCAGCTGGGAGGAGTGTTGTACAGAGAGTTCATGCCAATCTGAGTCTGGAAGCAAAATAGTATTACTGGTTATATAAACTATAGTGTAACAATATACATGAACAGGTTTGACCTGTTGTGACCTTATATGGAGAGGCAGATAAACAGGTTTGACCTCTCCATAATACTTACTGTATAGTCTAGTATGATGGGACAGGTTGAGCGAGGGGAGCCAAGCATGTCCTCACGTACTGCGAGAGAGGAGCAAGAGATGGTGACAGCAGAGTAGCTTTATGTACTCACCTATCACCACGGTAACGCCGGCACAACCAATGTTCTTCTGTGCCCCAGCATAGATTAGTGCATACTGTGTGACAGTGACACAAGTGATGGTTATAGTGTGATGCAGTAACCTTGGAAACGTCAACAGGACGAGACAAGAAGTTGGAGGACATGTCACACACCAGAGGGACAGAGACATCTGGAACACTGGGGAACTCAACACCTGCAACACAGGAGAGTTAGCTGCCTCACAGATAGAGCCAGGACACCTGTGCACTAAGCAGTGTCTAGCTGCCTCACAGAGGGTCACTGGTAGAGCTAAATCATGCATGCTGTATAATGCCCCGCCCATACTTCACACACTAACCATGTACTGTCTCGTTGTCACAATAGTAGACATAAGATGCATTGGGAGAGAGATTCCATTCACTCTTGTCAGCCACTCCAGTATATTGTGTCGTCTTTGGAAGCACTTTGTTGACTTTCACAAACTTATCAGCTTCTTTAGCCGCCTTGGCTGACCATGTGCCAGTCACAAAGTAATCAGCTACATCATCCTGTGACTGACACAGGTTGAGAGGGATGGCAGCAAACTGCCCAGTTCCACCCCCTTGAAGGAACAGTATCTTATAGTTGGGTGGAACATTGCTGTGCATGTACAGATACTGACATGACATGACAATATACTAGTCAGTTAGCTCACAGCAGCTGTCGTAAGTTGTCAGCTGTCTCGTTGACAAGGTCAGTGAACTCCTTACACCTGTGACTCATCTCTGCAAGACAGCCAGTGAGAGGTCACGTGATAATGCATGGACACACTCACCCATCACGCCTATACCCATGCCCTTGTAGTTACGAGCGCCTTGCTGTGCCTCAGCTATCACCTGCGGATCGAGAGAAGACTAACAGTGACAGGTCTAAAATGGGCACACTACCTCTGCTGGGATCTTAGCTGGGCCTGGGGCGAAGTTGACAATATTATCGGGTTCTCTACCGTTCATAATGGCGCAGTGTGTCTTTCTCGATCTGATGGCAGCAACACAAAGGCGACAAAGGTGAAGTGTGACGATAACACATGCACGACATGTGCTATGGTGCGTGGAATGTAGCGGCTCGGGCTACACTCAGTCGTACTGCGCATGTGCAACATTCAACCGGTTAAACGGTGAATTTGTATGAGAACGGTATAAATTATTGGTAAAATGGTAAGAAAGTTCATTAACTGCGCATGCGCTAACTATTGGCGGTAACATTAACAACATTAACAACTTGCTGAAATGGAGGGAGTAATCAAGCAGCAACTGAACGGTACCACTCCAGAGGAGGTGAGATCAAGCTGACTAGCATACTAGTTGAATCTCACGTAATCTGTATAGCTGGTCGAGCTGACGGTGGAAGGCGTCCCGTGTGCTAAGGTGGAAGGGATCAGCGAGTCCTTTACATCTCTTGCTCGCCTCTCAGTAGTGAACTGTGGGCTCAAGTCACTGGAAGGGCTACCGAAGCTGCCTAAACTAACCACAGTGAGTAGCTGGGTATCAGTCATGGTGTTGACTAAGGGGTGTGGTTTCTCATTATAGCTGTTGCTAGGTGATAATAAGCTGTCTGGAGGAGATACCATCCAGCTAGTGGTGTCATGCTGTCCTCAGCTACACAGCCTCAGTCTAGTAGGGAACAGGTTTGCCTCCCTGGACGACCTAAAGCAACTCGTGAGTGGCTCAATATCAGTGTTCACTCCTGTCTGTCTGTGTCGTATAGTCTGAACTCAGTGATCTGAAGGATCTTGATCTGTTCAATTGTCCCGTCACCTCTCAAGAAGGCTATAGAGATGATGTGTTCAAAGCTCTGCCTTCTCTCACCTCACTGGATGGGTTTGACAGGCAGGGCAAGGAGGTGAACCCTCCAGGCGAGGAGGATGACGAGGAAGAGGAAGTTGACTCTGAGGAGGATGGTCCAGGACTGGAGTACCTGCAGAAAGAGATCCTGGTATGTGCAGCTTACTGTGCATGTCATAGAGCGTGCTGTACACCCATATTGCTAGATATCATTAGTATTAGTTACAAGAAAAGATTTCTTGAGCCATTTGACAAAACTAATGTAGAAAATGGTTATAAGCATGTAGTGGTTGTTATTATACTACTAGAGATCATGTTGTGAGCATGTTGTTGTCTGCTAGACACCATGTTATATGCTGGTCAGTAGTGATGTCACACATGTTACTACATGATGTCATGCATGAACACTAGTCGTCCCTCTCATAGCTGCTGTCCCTCTCATAGCTGCTGCTGCTGCTTCAACCTGTGATTCTGTGTTACTCTTTACTTTTGCTTTAATTACTATAATGATGGCTGTAGTCATAAGTATGTTTTTTGGGAGAATAGAATATCAGCAGCACCCATCATAGAACACACAATAGCATGAACAAAACACACTGTAGGTTTTGGACTAAATATTACTGCCATGTCTCACTGATGTAGGACAGTGATGAAGAAGACGACGAAGGAGAGTTTGATCCTGAAGCAGAAGGGTCACCAGGTAGTGAGGATTATACCATCGAGGAGGATGATGACGAGGAGAGCGATGGAGAGGATGATACTAAACCAGGCCCCTCAAAAAGAACAAGATTAGAGGAACCAGGACCCGCTGCACCTGTTGAAGACTAGCCCCACCCATCAACCACACCCTCTTTAATAACTAGTCCATTGTCTATCATCTCTCTCTTGTACAATCTAGTCATCAGCAACTACATCAGTCACACCCCTTTTAATAACTTGTTAAGGCCCACCTGTTTGTGTATGTAATAGTTAAATAATAAAAGTAAAATCATAAAAACCACTGATAATTAGAGTATGCACAGTGACATACAAATACTAGTAACGAACAATGTTTCATAATTATTATTTGCGATCATAGACGAAATTGATCTAAAATAAAATAAATTTAGGTAGAGCAGGTGTGTGTGGGCGTGGTCTATCAGTTGCAATGCTAATGAGGGGTGTGGCCTGGGCTTACATCAGGTTATAATCTCTCAAGTTCTCTTCGAGTACGTGCGTCTTGACATCTTCAAACACTCGACGTATGTTCTCAGTGTCCGTCGCACATGTGTAATGATGAAATATACGTTTATCTGGATCAGGGTTTACTGAGAGGAATAAGCCAGCTATGAATGTCTTGCCAGCTTCAGGATCACGAGCTGGGCCTGAGAGGGAGGGAGGGAGATAGCAGGTGAGAGGGGGAGGGATATGATGACAGGTAGAGAGAGGGAGAGGGAGGGATATGATGACAGGTAGAGAGAGGGAGAGGGATATGATGACAGGTAGAGAGAGGGAGAGGGATATGATGACAGGTAGAGAGAGGGAGAGGGATATGATGACAGGTAGAGAGAGGGAGAGGGATATGATGACAGGTAGAGAGAGGGAGAGGGATATGATGACAGGTAGAGAGAGGGAGAGGGAAGGAGGGATATGATGACAGGTAGAGAGAGGGAGGGAGGGATATGATGACAGGTAGAGAGAGGGAGAGGGATATGATGACAGGTAGAGAGAGGGAGAGGGATATGATGACAGGTAGAGAGAGGGAGAGGGATATGATGACAGGTAGAGAGAGGGAGAGGGATATGATGACAGGTAGAGAGAGGGAGAGGGATATGATGACAGGTAGAGAGAGGGAGAGGGATATGATGACAGGTAGAGAGAGGGAGAGGGATATGATGACAGGTAGAGAGAGGGGGAGGGATATGATGACAGGTAGAGAGAGGGAGAGGGATATGATGACAGGTAGAGAGAGGGAGAGGGATATGATGACAGGTAGAGAGAGGGAGAGGGATATGATGACAGGTAGAGAGAGGGAGGGAGGGATATGATGACAGGTAGAGAGAGGGAGAGGGATATGATGACAGGTAGAGAGAGGGAGGGAGGGATATGATGACAGGTAGAGAGAGGGAGAGGGATATGATGACAGGTAGAGAGAGGGAGAGGGATATGATGACAGGTAGAGAGAGGGAGAGGGATATGATGACAGGTAGAGAGAGGGAGAGGGATATGATGACAGGTAGAGAGAGGGAGAGGGATATGATGACAGGTAGAGAGAGGGAGAGGGATATGATGACAGGTAGAGAGAGGGAGAGGGATATGATGACAGGTAGAGAGAGGGAGAGGGATATGATGACAGGTAGAGAGAGGGGGAGGGATATGATGACAGGTAGAGAGAGGGAGAGGGATATGATGACAGGTAGAGAGAGGGAGAGGGATATGATGACAGGTAGAGAGAGGGGGAGGGATATGATGACAGGTAGAGAGAGGGGGAGGGATATGATGACAGGTAGAGAGAGGGAGAGGGATATGATGACAGGTAGAGAGAGGGAGAGGGATATGATGACAGGTAGAGAGAGGGAGAGGGATATGATGACAGGTAGAGAGAGGGAGAGGGATATGATGACAGGTAGAGAGAGGGAGAGGGATATGATGACAGGTAGAGAGAGGGGGAGGGATATGATGACAGGTAGAGAGAGGGAGAGTCTAGAGAGTTCTTAAGTTAATTTAAAATGGACCAGAGAAATTCTTTCTTGTCGGTTTCTCATAAAAGTTTTCTAGCATATACAATATGAGCTCAGCCAATTAGGTCACTGGAAACACATTACAACACATTCTATGCACCAAGCTCACACGTCAAGACCACATGAATAGCAATACATGACAACACACATTCTGTCAAGCACAGTGAAAGACAAATAATATTGACAAGGGTTAAGTTGGCGGTACCTCGCTTGCTCATTAATCATTCATAAGTTAGCAACAAACACTGTGTCAAGATAAAACACGCCGCAACGGTAAAAATAGCACCTAAGGTGCAGATGCCTCAGTACACCATCCACCATTCCACAAACACAGCAACTGCAGATGCATGTATACTGGATTTCTGTACAGCAATCACAATGCAGTGCAGTTATGCAATCAGAAGCCAATCATGCAGTGCTGACCGCAATTCAACTGGACCTGTCTACAATGTTCATTACAGCACACGCATACCACGAGCGAGATAGCTTCCATAGCTTGCTTACACGATTTCTCTGGACCAGCGCTGCTATCCTGTAGTAAAATTCTAACCTATCAGCTTCTAGGCAGTCAACTGTGGACAGCTTTACCTTTGGAGAAGTCCAGATCGCCAGCAACGGTAAACAAAGTAAGCAAATCACGCCATAACTCACGAACGAAGCTTTAGAACCAAACTTCTATACATCAGCTCCGGGTAAATATCGAGTTCTGCTTGTGTTGCTTGTTTCAGCGCTTAGTTTTCAGTGAGCGACGAGAAATGCTTGCAACAGACAGACTGACTGACAGACAGCACGATTACAGTATACCTTTGTTAGCTCCGCCCTCGGCATAGTGACGAGTAATAGAGAGTTAGGACGCAAACCAGTTTGGTGGCAGCAGCTGAAACATGTACCATAATCTGCACCTGCTTAACCTACTTAATCTACACAAGGCTAAGTAAATTTTGCAGGTGCGGACGAAGCGTTTTGTTGACCCACGTTAAATATAGCTGTTTTATGCAACGACAAACACAGGCGTCACTGCAAAATCAGCCATGATTTTAGATGTCAAAATGTTTTTCTTAAAATCAGAAAACGTGAATGCAGAAAACTCTTCGTCAGCACCTAGAAATGGTTTATAAGAGTCGAATTTCAGCTGGTAACCTTTGCTGCAAGGTTAGCCAAGTGAGATTTTTTGGATAGAAGAATGCATATCCGTACGATGTCGATTATTCTTTGGTGTGGAATATTGTGCAATGTTTCAAGCTGCATTATACATTGAGACACACTCATTGACGCATCAGAACGAGTTTCACGCTGCTAGTGTTGCTCTGTCACGAGCTGCAGATAAAAGAAAGTCGCTCATTAACAAACCAGTGTACTGCCACCGCCTTAATGACTACTATAAATGCTGGCTGGCTCTAGACCGTCATGTGACTATAGGCATCATTCCCGGCATTCTTGCCCGGTATGAGATTGGCGATGACATATCGACGCCAGCAAGCAACAAACGAGTTTTCCAGCATAAAGCAGCAGCTAGCCCTGTCTCTGTCACCATTTGCTGAACGTTGAGAATGCCATTGCCAGACTAGTCAACTACTGGATCCTGTGACTAACCTCCTCTGCCATGTGATATGCATAGCATACCGGGACATTTTAACGGGAGAACATTTTCGCGGGTTTCGCGAATTACAGGCTATTACAGGCTATTACAGGCTATTCGCGAAAATATTATTAGTGAAATGCTACGCATTCGCGAAAAGTTTGTCTCGCGAAATTTTCCCGCTATACGGTAATAAGAAAATGTCAGATCAGACTGGTAGCTAGCAGTAGTGCACTTCACTGATAGTCATGACACAGCTGGTAGCTAGCAGTAGTGCACTTCACTGATAGTCATGACACAGCTGGTAGCTAGCAGTAGTGCACTTCACTGATAGTCATGACACAGCTGGTAGCTAGCAGTAGTGCACTTCACTGATAGTCATGACACAGCTGGTAGCTAGCAGTAGTGCACTTCACTGATAGTCATGACACAGCTGGTAGCTAGCAGTAGTGCACTTCACTGATAGTCATGACACAGCTCATGAAAGAGAGACATCACGTTCGCACTTGCTGTGTGGGTGTGGCTGCATTCACAGTTTATTTCTCGTTACAAGAGTTTATTGCTATTATAGTATAAATATTCAAGCGAAGTTTATAAGCCACACCCACTTGAGCCACACCTGTCACACTGCACAGAATCTGCCGACGTCTTCTCACAGGCCTAGGCTATGGGTTCTGATAATCGCTGTATACCCTAGCCTGCTAATAAAGCAGTGTCTACAAAGCATCGCAACATTATGCAAGAGGGTGCTGCTATAAGAAGACTCGTGTTAAACTAACATGACGCAGCAAATTAAAACCACTGCTTTGCTCAACTCGAAAAGACAATTATCTTGCCTGTAACAAATTATTATGATTATTACGACTGCAATCCCTCTATTAGTAATAAATCAGAGGGTTTACTATCATTGTATTATCAGTACCGATAGCCCGGGGCTGTAAGACGTCGGCAGAATCTGTGCAGTGTCATTGTGACAGGTGTGGCTCAAGTGGGCGTGGCTTATAGACTTTGCAACAACTTCATGTCAATAATAGCAATAGTTATAAACTCTTGTAACGAGAAATAAACTGTGTAGGCAGCCACACCCACACAGTGTAGGCAACCACACCCACACAGCAAGTGCGAACGAGAACACAAACGTTGCTCTCGGCTTCCAAACATTATTGAAATATCATGAGTTGCTAAGAATCAAGCAAACATACCACCATATATGGTATGATATGGTACGATATTGCTTAATGACAGTCATGTGACAGTCGATGTAACAAGTTAGACCCACTTGTTACATTGACCGATCACTGACATGAGCTATATCGACCGATCACTGACATGAGCTATATCGACCGATCACTGACATGAGCTATATCGACCGATCACTGACATGAGCTATATCGATCGATCACTGACATGAGCTATATCGACCGATCACTGACATGAGCTATATCGATCGATCACTGACATGAGCTATATCGACCGATCACTGACATGAGCTATATCGATCGATCACTGACATGAGCTATATCGATCGATCACTGACATGAGCTATATCGATCGATCACAGGTATTTACTGTACTAGTGTCTAGTGACATGGTGTACTGTGATCTGATTGGTCAACATTACCTTGAAATGCTGGGAAATATTTAACGATATCTGAAGTCATGATCTTCTCTTGAAACAGATCAATCTTATTGAAGAACAATATAGTGGAGGACTCCACGAACCAAGGGTACGAGATGATGGTCTCCAGCAATGCCAGACTCTCTCTCATACGATTCTGATTCTGATCTTCAAACAGCACCTAAAGAGTGGGTGTGGTGTCATTACTGAGTGGGTGTGGTGTCATTTCTGAATGTGCAACACATGATATATAAAGTACAGGTTGCTTGACCAAACAATTTCCTGTTAGCGCATGCGCATAGCGTGTTTCTGTATACTAATTGTACAGATAATGTACCGCGTGCACTGGCTACTAGTGGCTAGCAACAAATTTTTTGATAAGCAACCTGAAAAACCCTGTAGTGTCCTTCATGCACTAATGTGTTCAGTCTCTGTAGTCACTGTTGTCTTTATTCACACGATGGAGGATGATCAGAGACTGAACACATTAGTGCATGAAGACACATTTCACTTCAGCATTGCTTGGAGCTACATCTACATGTTGTAAGGGGTGCGGTCAATACCTGGTCATACTCATTAATGGCGCAGAGGAACATGACAGCCTTCACTCCTTCAAAGCAGTGGATCCATTTTCTCCTCTCACTGCGCTGACCGCCAACATCAACCATCCTGTAGAGAGGGACACACATACCAGTGGTTGCTAGGGAGTGTGTGTGTGTGTGTGCGTGCAGTACCTTCATTACTAAACCAACACACAAGAGACTAAATATACATTGATTCAGTCAAATGATATACACATTATCGCATGCACACACAGAACTAGACACTTATGATATCATACTATAGGACATTCCCAGGACTTCACTCTACTAAACCACACCCATCACTGTAGACAAGGAAACACACTGTGCAGAGTGGATTGACACCTATGTACCATAACATGCTTCACGGTAATTTTTAGACGTTGGCGGCACAGTCGAGTGTTGTTTCACGGTGCCATGACACTAGTAACCATGGTTACTGACCTAAACACAACATCTCTTCTCATGAGAAAAGTATACTCCACTATGCCAGTGGTAGGGACACGAACACGCAACACATCTTGAAGGGTAGGGACATAGTCATCAGTTGATATCCTGTCAAGTTCATCAAGATAGCTGAGAGAGAGAGAGAGAGAGTGGGGAGGGAGGTTAAGTGACACTAGGAACACATGTGTATGATGGGTCAGCTACACCATAGAGGGCACTAAGCAGTGTTTGACACAACTCCTAGGACCAGGCCTGGGCTACACAGAAGAGTGGTGAGTGGCCTCCCACTGCAGTACCTATTACTCCAACTACATGGCCCCTCCTACCCACTACATGGCCCCTCCCAACATACTATCTTGCTGAATCTGATATTTGAAATTCTCTTCTTCGTCCAAAACATGTCTGAATACCCTGGTCAGCCCAGAAGGCAGCTATCTTGTCTCTACGCTCTGATCCTATCGTGAGCACCTCTGTCTCAGCAAACAGCGCCAACTCCTCACCATAGGTCTATAGAGGCGACACACAGTGAGGACACCGAACACACCTACACTAACCTGATTGGTCGGTGACTCATAGCTAATCTTCAATACTCTCATTGCCTCGACCAGTATTTCAATCGCTTTGAACACATTCTTGTACACAAGTTCCTTGAACTCAGCGCGGTCCTTGGCCGTGTAGCCTTGCCCGTGTATGATACGCATCTGTTTAATGAATGTACTCTTGCCAGCCTCACCGGTACCTGGACGAGGTATAGAGAGCCACTAATGGCTGTCCAGCCACCCACTATAGTCACTAACCTAGCAACAACAGTTTGTACTCCTTCTGAGAGTCTTTCTTCCATCGCTCGAGTTCTCGCTCTATTTCTTTACTCACTCGAAGCGAAGCTCGCGTTTCTTCGTCCAGACAACACGAGAAGGCCTCCATGGCATCGGCTAGTCACTCAGAGACAAGGTCAGCGCCGATCAGTGGCTAGTGGCGGTGATTATGTTATTCATAGGTGGCCCTTGCCCTGGAATCAGTTCCCCTCATGGAATGCGGAACAGTGGGCGGGGCTATCTGGTGTTACTATATATAGTAACACGTCGGTCATTACCGCATTAGTTTTCCAATTAATTTTATCATTAACATAATTTTTATAAACCACACCCGCTTCTATTAGCCCTGGCCTGCAGCAGTACTACCGTGCAGCAGGAACAGTCTGATGGCATCGTGCCTGGCCAGCGAAGAGGTCAAACTACAGCGCCGCATTAACAATGAGATAGAACGGCAACTAACGCGATCCAAGAAAGATTCCAAGAAAGAGCTCAAACTGCTGCTACTTGGTGAGATGGCAGCCGAGTAGCCTTTATACTAATATGATGTCCCACAACTATATATAGGCACAGGAGAGAGCGGGAAGAGCACGTTCATCAAACAGATGCGTATAATACACGGCCAAGGATACTCTAGTGATGAACGGATGAAGTATCGTGAACTAGTGTATAAGAACGTAGCGCTTGGTATGGTCACTCTGATGGAGGCGATGGACAAGCTGAGGATACCCTATGAGAATGATGGCTCCGAGACAGCAGCTGGTAGCCTGAAGGAGCTGGATCCATCAACCACCACTAGCATCAGTAAGGAACAGCATCAAGCCATTGCTGCACTGTGGGCAGACCCTGGTATGAAGACATGTTATCAGAGACGGAGAGAGTTCCAACTATCGGACTCAGCTAAATAGTGAGTGACACACTAATATTGAGACACACACATACACACACACACACTCACTGCCGGTTACGTACCTCGTTATGTTATTCATAGCTAGCTAGGTGTTGTAATGATCATGGCACATCTTGACTACCATTGGTATTAGAAACAATGACACATATGGTGGGTGTGGTCTTAGCACCTAAAATTAATTATAGTAGGTGTGGTTCCTTCATATAGTGCAATCTCTCATTGGATGTACAGAACTTGAGATGTACGTCATTGAGCTTCCCATCAGCCTTTAATAACTACTTGTCTTTGATGCACCCATAATAATTGGGGTGAGCCTGAGCGAGCCCCACATTGATTGGCACAATGGCCCACGCGGCGGGGAATGTATCTATCTATCTATCTATTTGTCACGGGGTAGCGTTTGTCCCATATGGCGAGGCCCATACTGTAGTATTGTATGCGAGGCCCACGAGGGCAGCAATTGCGAGGCCCCGGGATTGCACGTTCTTTCATAACTACTTGACGTTCTTTCATAACTCGACTGCAAAATGGACGACTCGACGATTCGCCTTCCCATCTCGCTTTTCCATGAATCATGATGCACCCGGCGCCCTGATCATTGACTGACGCTGCAGCAAGAGCCAGGGCTTTGGTGCAGGAGAGGAAGCGCAGACAGCGTGAACTTGAAGAGAGACACCACTGCTACTTGGCCCATATAATCCCGCGCTGTATTACTCTCCATTACAAATAATTGAGCAAACAGACTTTCACACCTTCGTGAAAGGGCTAACAAAAGACTGTCTACAGAAACTGAAGAACATAGGTTATAGTTATTGACTCAATGCTAAGACATGTTTTGCTTATGACTCCTCCTTTTTCCCGGACACTGTTAAACTATGGAACAAATTACCTGCTGAGATTGCATGCAAATTGTCATAGAAAAAAGTATTTAGAGAGAGCAGAATATTATATTTTACTACTAACAGCAACTTCTGATTCCAAAGGGATGGTTTTGGTTAATTATCAATGAAAGAACACAACAGAGGAAGATAGATAATAAATTGTTACTATTAATGAATTTTATTTATGTGCGAGGCAAATACATGCTGTAAGTATACCTACTTATATGTTATACACTAACGAGGCTAAATTATATCAATGCTCAGGCTCGCCCCTGCCATTCCATGAATGTACTAGTATTATAGTACCTGAATCTTGGCTGGACTGAACCTGCTCTCTCTCTCTCTCTCTCTCTCTCTCTCTCTCTCTCTCTCTCTCTCTCTCTCCCTCTCTCCCTCCCTCTCCCTCCCTCCTCCCTCACTCTCCCTCCTCCTCCCTCTTTCTCTCCCTCTTTCTCTCCCTCCCCCCTCTCTCACTCTCCATCACCCTCACTCTCTCCGTCTCTAGTTATCTTGATGACCTTGATAGAGTGTGTAGTGATGGGTACTGTCCATCAGTACAAGATGTGTTACGTGTCAGAGTGCCTACCACTGGTATCAATGAGTATCCATTCACTATCAAGAACTATGTGTTCAGGTAGGCCGGCGCATACACACACTGTAGAGAGAGGGAGAGAGAGAGAGAGAGAGAGAGAGAGAGAGAGAGAGGGAGGGAGGGAGGGAGGGAGGGAGGGAGGGAGGGAGGGAGGGAGGGAGGGAGGGAGGGAGAGAGAGAGAGAGAGAGAGAGAGAGAGAGAGAGAGAGAGAGAAGAGAGAGAGAAGAGAGAGAGAGAGAAGAGAGAGAGAGAGAGAGAGAGAGAGAGAAGATTTTGGGTGTGATAGAAAGACGAAGGAGAGAAATGGACGATTGTTTGATGATGCTATCGTCTCAGGATGGTCGATGTTGGTGGACAGAGATCAGAGCGGAGGAAATGGATCCATTGTTTTGAGAAGGTCACCTCAGTGATGTTTCTCTGCGCCATCAATGAGTATGATCAGATGCTGTGTGAGACTGAAACTGAGGTGGGTGGCACCCTTGTGCTGTTGCTATGGTTACAGCTGTGTATCTCTTTCAGAAAGTGAATCGTATGTCAGAGAGTCTTGCATTGTTTGGTACTATCACTAAGTATCCTTGGTTCAATAAATCCTCACTCATTCTCTTCTTGAACAAGAAGGATCTACTAGAGGAGAAGATCAAGACATCTAATCTAGTAGACTACTTCCCTGAATATACTGGTGAGTAAGTGGGTGGGTGGGTGAGTGATTGATACATGATTAAACCATGTATTGAATGACAAGAGCTATAGTCTTCAGAGTCCTCATGCTGATCTCAGTTTTCTTACTACATAAAAATAAGAAATAACATTCACTATGCAAGTATCAATTTGTTTACCTTGTCGACTGGTTGTCTACTGCACTCTGTTTATTACAATGCCGTCTTTTGCATGATTGTTTCATCAATTTTGCCAGTGCTTCCTTCCCAGTGTTTCTCAAGTCCATTACCCACTGACATAGCATGTCTAACTGTTCAGACACAAGGCTAACGTACTCGTTTCCATACAAGCAGATGAACACTGAGCAACTTGAGGAGACTGATTCAGAGATGACAGCCACAACTCTACGAGCTCATTGCAATCTGTATGTAACACAATCGAGTTTATTTTCCCTGACAATAACCTGGTTTAGCTACTAGAGGGTTAATAACCTGGTTTAGCTACTAGAGGGTTAATAACCTGGTTTAGCTACTAGAGGGTTAATAACCTGGTTTAGCTACTAGAGGGTTAATAACCTGGTTTAGCTACTAGATGGTTAATAACCTGGTTTAGCTACTAGAGAGTTAATAACCTGGTTTAGCTACTAGAGGGTTAATAACCTGGTTTTTCTGCAGGTCCTCCCTGTGATCATATAGCAGCGCGTGAATACATAGCCCGCATGTTCATTAATATCAACGATGGCAGATCAACCGATGTCTACTCTCACTTCACATGTGCCACAGATACTGAGAACATTAAGTTCATATTCGATGTAGTCAAGAACCATATTCTTCAGCAACATATCTCAGAAGTCATACCTGGATTATAGCATGCAGCATTACATGACCCCACCCACCTCTCAGTATTTCTATGATCACCCATCAATTTTTATTATTATGTTTTTAAAATTTTGTAGAACCATTCTATGGTATAGAACCATAGATAGTAGTCTATTGTGAGGGTGTGACAACAGTGCTAGTAGTGAGTGTGAGGGTGGGAAGGAGTAGTAGCAGTTCTTGATACTTGTCCAAGTCCTCATCAAACATGTTGTGCTGTGAGGAAGGAGAGGTATAATGGCTCCGCCCACCTACCCCACCCTATCTAGCTGTACTCCAACTCACATGTAGTGATAGTCGCTTCAGACCTGTGTTACTAGCTGCAGCAACACTATCACCCTCCCTAACCACACCGTCACTATGTAGCTCCGCCCATTCTCTTTGTGACTTCACCAATGACAGCAGTAGATCACATCCAGCCACACCCACCCTGTTATCTGCAGTGAGGGTGATAATAGTAGTGATGGTGTGATGGTGTGATGGTGGCTTACATGCTAAGCTCAGGTTGATGAGTGCTTTATTGCCGCCAGTATAGACATTACCATCTCGCTCAATGACATCTTCAACCAGTGGTCCACATGCACTCAATGATAGATTACATGAAGATGGCTGCAGTATGTAGCAGAAATACATTCTCAGGGCTATAATGAACACTTTGCTATAATTATGGACTGGACACAATTTTGGTGAATGGGTACTATATACATGTAGTGGATAATTTTTGTGGGTTAAATTTTCGTGTTTTTCGCATTTTTTGCTTGAGCAGCAAAAATGGAATTATGACGTTGGTCAGGGGCTGTTCGTGAAAATAAAATTCGCAAAAAAGCCGGAGTGCTTGGTTTGTAGCCTGTGAAAACTGCCAAATTACTATAATACATGAACCAGGCACGCTCATTCACCACATGAACTAAATGACCCTCACATTACCCTCTATGATATTTCGATCGTGACAGTGCAGCATAACTAGCTCACTCGTGACTCATGCTGTGCATAACTAGCTCACTCGTGACTCATGCTGTGCTGTTGTTGAATCATCTGTTGTGTGGTGCTTCTCTTTGGCTGCTGCTGCTCTCTTCTTGCTGTTCTCAGCAGCTGTTGTCATAGAGAGACAGTTGTGAGTGTGTGTGTGAGTGTGTGTCACTCACATCGCTTGGCTCTTGCTATAAAGCTAGCACTGGCTATCACAGCTCGTGCGGATGGCTCCTTCTTCCCACCATCACCCTAACAGCAACGACTAGATAATGAAGGGGTGTGGCTACAGTGACCACACCTTCTTACTCTTGTCTTTAGAACGAGATAGCTTAGAAGATGACCGACGACTAGTGGTAGAGAAGGAAGAGATCTTGCTCCACTGGAAAATAGTGACATCCTCACACCCTCTGACCCTCCCACTATCACACCCTCTGACCCTCCCACCCTGCCTCACCTCGGCATCATGGTGATTGGACAGCATTCTTCTTCTCTTCACTACTTCATTATGAGTGAGAGCGAACTCTTGTAACACCTACAGAGACACACACACACACATGATCAGAGACTGAACACATTATTGCATGAAGACACGTTTGACATCAGCATTGCAAACAGCTGCTACTAACCGATGCAATATGAGCCACGCCCACATCAGTGATATTATTATTGGTTAATGATAGCGACAGCAGTGTTCTATTGATGCGCAATACTTGAGCTAGCCGTGAACAGGTCAGGTCTGATAGTCTGTTGTGGCACAGGTCCAGCTGCTGTAGCGAGGTATTGTTAGTCAATGGATCCACCAGAGAGTCCAGAGAATCATCAGAGAGAGAACAGCTACGCAGCTGAAGCACTCTTAGACTAGAGGAGAGAGTGAATGGGTAGTGTGTGTGTGTGTGTGTGTGTGTGTGTGTGTGTGTGTGTGTGTGTGTGTGTGTGTGTGTGTATTACCTGGGCTTGTTCAGTAATGATGCTAGTGATGATAGATCAGTTAGTGTGTTTCCCTCAACACTCAACAAGCTGGAATGATGGAGTCAGGTTAGTAACTTAGTACCAAACACATTGCAACGTCATACAATAATTACAGAGGAACCTCTCTAATAATATGGACACCATACACAGCTGTCTCTAACCTGCATTGCACTAGAGCTCCCAGCTCTGCTACTAGAGGCAGCGTTGACTCATCCAATCCAGTGTGCCAGAACCTGTGGAACATATCACCAGCATTGCTAGCTAGGTGAGAGAGAGAGGGTACTCACTGTAGGGTGTGGACTGATGATGACTTGAGAGCTGTCAGGAGAGCATTGAGTGCAGGCACTGTCAGTAACCATCCTACACCAATAATGGAGTGAGCGAGTTGGTTGGTGAGTGAGAGAGAGAGTGAGTGAGTCAAAGAAGAAGTGAGTGAGTGAGTGGATAGGTGAGTGGGTTAGTGTCAGTGACCTCTAATGCTCAGTACTAATAGCCTCCTTCCACTCGGCTCTTTGATATCGTTCCTGATCCACACACACTGTGGTCCTACCAGCTCACCAGCCTCCTCTTGCCCACTGCAGTGGTATGTCGTGTCTAATGGCGCCACACACACTACTCACTCACTTTGCTGGTGCAGCTGCTGGTAGCCCGTCCAGGGACCGGATCAGGATGTTAGGAACGCCATGTTCGATACAGGACAGTGGTAAATCGTGTCTCAGCAATCCCGTGTATTGCCCGCCCTCTACAAGCAATGGCTATACTAAGCTAGCTACCTCTACTGCTGCCTTACCTTCGTTAGTGAGAGCGCTCAGTACACTCTCGTCGCTCTTCAGAGCTTTGGCTTTCTTCGGCATATTGATTATTGGTTGCTATAACAACACACGAGTCACGTGATACTAAACTCATTTCCTGTTTCCTGTCTGGAGATTGCATTACTGCACTTCACATAATGCACCAAGCAGCAGAATGATGACGATACTAGCCGACGGGTCTACTCATCTTAGCTCCTTAGAAGTAGAGTGCTAGTAAAGCAGCCATAGTGATGAGATGGAGCCGATAATGATATAAAAATAAATTTATTCATGATCTTATCAACAAACCAGATTGCATTATTCGTGGGACAAGCGCATTCGTACGTGCGATATTGAGGAGACCCTAGGTTGAGTGAGGTATGGCTTGTTTACTGAGCGAGGAGGCTCGCTTGCAGAAACGGATCAATCAAGAGATAGAAAGGCAGCTACAGAGAGATTCTAGACTAGCCAAGAAAGAAGTGAAGCTTTTGTTACTGGGTTAGTGCTGGGGTCACGCCCAACAAGGGCTTGTACCAGCAGCTAACCGATCCGTGTCTCTACTACAGGCACAGGCGAGGCAGGCAAGAGCACGTTCATCAAACAGATGCGTATAATACACGGCCAAGGATACTCTAGTGATGAACGGATGAAGTATCGTGAACTAGTGTATAAGAACGTAGCGCTTGGTATGGTCACTCTGATGGAGGCGATGGACAAGCTGAGGATACCCTATGAGAATGATGGCTCCGAGACAGCAGCTGGTAGCCTGAAGGAGCTAGACCCATCAACCACCACTAGCATCAGTAAGGAACAGCATCAAGCCATTGCTGCACTGTGGGCAGACCCTGGTATGAAGACATGTTATCAGAGACGGAGAGAGTTCCAACTATCGGACTCAGCTAAATAGTGAGTGATGCATACTGATCGCTCACGCCATCACGATCAATCTCTCTTCCTCCCCCTCTCTCACTCTCACTCTCCATCACCCTCACTCTCTCCGTCTCTAGTTATCTTGATGACCTTGATAGAGTGTGTAGTGATGGGTACTGTCCATCAGTACAAGATGTGTTACGTGTCAGAGTGCCTACCACTGGTATCAATGAGTATCATTCACTATCAAGAACTATGTGTTCAGGTAGGGCTAGACTCCACCTACCACACCTTGCCTAATAGTCAGTATTGTTAGGATGTTTGATGTTGGTGGACAGAGATCAGAGCGGAGGAAATGGATCCATTGTTTTGAGAACGTCACCTCAGTGATGTTTCTAGTAGCTATCAATGAATATGATCAAGTATTGTTTGAAGCTGAAGAGGTGCTCTCTCCCTCTCTCTCTCCCTCCCTCCCTCCCCTCTCTCCCCCCTCTCTCCTCTCTCCCTCCCTCCCTCCCCCCCTCTCTCTCTCTCTCTCTCTCTCTCTCTCTCTCTCTCTCTCTCTCTCTCTCTCTCTCTCTCTCTCTCTCTCTCTCTCTCTCTCTCTCTCTCTCTCTCTCTCTCTCTCTCTCTCTCTCTCTCTCTCTCTCTCTCTCTCTCTCTCTCTCTCTCTCTCTCTCTCTCTCTCTCTCTCTCTCTCTCTCTCTCTCTCTCTCTCTCTCTCTCTCTCTCTCTCTCTCTCTCTCTCTCTCTCTCTCTCTCTCTCTCTCTCTCTCTCTCTCTCTCTCTCTCTCTCTCTCTCTCTCTCTCATGTTCCTTTCTGTCCTTTCTTACATGCAGAAAGTGAATCGTATGTCAGAGAGTCTTGCATTGTTTGATACTATCACTAAGTATCCTTGGTTCAATAAATCCTCACTCATTCTCTTCTTGAACAAGAAGGATCTACTAGAGGACAAGATTAAGACATCTAATCTAGTAGACTACTTCCCTGAATATACTGGTGAGTAAGTGGGTGGGTGGGTGAGTGATTGAGGGAGTGAGTGAGTAAGGGAGTGAGTGACATTGTGTTCACTATTATGTGACGCGTGTTCAACCTGTCTTTCCCTCTCCTCCTCTCTCCCAACCTTTCATCCCCCTCTCTCTCTCTCTTTCTCAGGTCCCATTGCTGATTATGATGAAGCGCGTGAGTTCATTGCTACAATGTTTATCAACGTCAATCCATCAAGATCTGAAGATATATATCCTCACTTCACATGTGCCACAGATACTGAGAACATTAAGTTCATATTTGATGTAGTCAAGAACCATATTCTCCAGCAACACATTACAGAGTCATTCGGATTGTAACACATTCTCCGTCCCGTCCTATACATTGAGCCTTTATTATTATTATTATTATAGCTTTATTTTTTTAAACTGCATCTCACTGGTCTTGCTGTGTGTGCTTCATTGGGATTGTGAAGCCCAGTTAGTGTCGTTATTCAGATCATTGTGGTCACGTCACTTTTATTTATAAACAATCTACTGTTCGCGTAAAGTGATATTTTTAACAGAGCAGATGTCGCGTAAACACGTGGCTTGTACACAATTTCGCGCCAACTTCTGGCGGCCTACAATCTGCGCGTACTGCTACTGTCCTAAGGTAGTTCACAGTGCAAGAAAGACGGCAGATCGAGCCAATGCAGGAGAAGGAAGGCGAGCTAAGAGCTTTGGCAGTGTCTCCCAGCTCCGCATCAAATCAAGCACCTTGCAGGTCGAGCAGCAGCCCCCAGTGCCCAGCGCTCCTGGTGATGGTGCGCCTCAACTTCCGCCTAGATCAGCATCAATCAGTGAGTTGTGGCATGCACTAACTAGCTAGTACCAAGATACTCCACTACTGCAGGTAGCTCCTCGCCCACGAGGCTGAGAGAGAGACAATGGTCTGAACCGCCTAGATCACCAGAGCCGCCACGGGCTGTGCCGGAGCAACCTCGCCAGGTCGGTGTAGTGAAGCCCTACGCTGTGGTCGATATAACTACCCAACAATGGAGGAAGATATCTGCTCAACTGGTGCCATCAGAGCAACATGTCCGGGGCGCTAGTAGTGCTCGCTACGATAGCCTACCTCGTCGCACTACCAACACACTGCCTCGCCATCACGGCGAGCCAGCAACAGGCCGACTAGCTCGCTTCGCATCGTGTACGTCACTACACGATGATCCGCCACCACAAAGAAGGCGAATAGTACCCAAGAGGAAAGCTCCTCCACCTCCTAATCGCCCTCCAGCACGGTTACCTCGCGCCATTAGCGTGCCGTCCAAAGTGAACCATCTCTGTCGCTCGCCAGCTCCTGCTGTAGTAAAGGGCGGGGCTTGTACTGCACCTAGACCGAGCAGGAAGAGCCCCCCGCGCAAACCACCTCGCACCCAGAGCACATTCCTGAGTGACATCAGTGACTTGCTGGCTGGCAGCTCAGCATCTGAGAGTGGCCGGCCAGACAGCAAGTACTACACTCTCCCGCCTCCATCGAGCCCTGAGCAGCATGAACCCAACGACTATGAGCCATTGATAACCCATCATGCTGCAGCAGCAGTCACTAACGACAAGACCAGTGTCACTATGATACCTCACAGGGTGGTGGAAGTGTTTGATAGCACACTAGCAGAGGTAGCTACCTGCCACATGATGGTGGAGTCACATCCACACATACCTTGGGAGGTTGAGTGGGCGGAGCTGACCATGTGTACAGATGAGTTGGGCCAACAGCAACTTTACTATCACAATACGTGTTGTATAGAAGTGGAGGTGAGTACAGCCATAACAACCCACTATTGTGGCTAGTAACCATAGCACTGTATACCCTTATAGCCACGACTACCAGTACACAACACAGAGCTACAGATAGCCCAATCAATACCTGGCCATATCAACCTGGCCCTAGCCAGAGGGGTGCTCGATAGCACCTTACCAGACAATATGGTGGACATGCTACCACAAGCTGACCATTACATCGTGAGGGACACTCTGACACAAGCCACACTCAGGGATATGATACCCCAGTGGAGGAGGAGACTGGACGAGGAGCAATATGTGCAGACTATACTGATCGTGTTGGTACAAGTACTGCAGGGACTGAACCACCTGTACCGTAATGGAGTGACACACCGTGATATCAGTCCAGACACCATACTAGTGGAGGAGAGGAAGGAAGGATGCCTCATCAAGATAGGAGGGTTCCATTACGCCCTCCATCACCCAGGACCTGTCACTGCCACTACCTTCATATATGCATTCAATGAGCTACATTGGCTGGGTGGGTGTGATGCTTGCTTGCCGCCAGAGATTATGGACACACAAGACCACGCACAGACCCTCAACTATGCTCACACTGACTGCTTTGCTGTTGGGTGCCTCATATACGAACTAATGACAGGGGAGAACCCATTTGAGCAGGACTCACACCTCGTGTATACCAGTTACCATGACAACAACTTGCCACCATTCCCGCAACGCTCACAAGGGGCACTTAACTTGCATCGCTTGGCAGTCATGCTAGTCCGGAGGGAGACCAGTAGACGGTTATCGATCCAAGATGCCCTAGTGCTGATGTCAGCAATGCTATGGCTGCCAGCTCACTGGCTACTGCATCTAGTGACCAGTAGTGAGGTGTATGGAGAGCTATTGATGAGCAAGGCTAACATGCTAGCACAGCTAGCTAGCAGGAAGAATGGAGAGGCAGTTGTTATAGAACAATGCCTGAGGGCACAGTTCCTATCATCATCTAGTGCTACTGATATAGTCCGAACCATAGCAGTGTTTACTGTGTAGACAATACCAATAACATACTTATAAACAAAATAATTAAATCAAATTAACTATAGTCACTTTGGCTACATATTGTCACTAACCACACCCACTACAGTCATTGACCACACCCACCTTCTAGAGGTGTTGTAGTAAGAAAGCTAACATGGTAGCATCACAGTGGTTAGCTGCAGTAGGCGACTGGAGGCCATGACGCTCACTAGTGTATACCTGGAGTTGGTATGGCTTCCCATTAGCTACCAATGCATCCACTAGAGCGGAGGTGTGGGTATATAACACGTTCTCATCCGTCATACCATGCACTATTAGCACACGATTAGGTCTGTGAAGAGATTAGTAGATTATGAGATGAACTATTGTATGGACTCACTCATTAGGGAACTGTGGAGCTAACCGGATCACTGAGCTTTGATGGTAAGCCTGTGATCAGAGAGAGAGTGAGTGAATCAATGAGTGAGTATATCACTAACATCATTATCATGTGGTGGTATTCCAAGATACCGTTCAGTATAACCTGTGTCATACCACATCCAGTCTGTGACAGGTGCACCTGACATAGCCAGCTAGGGAGGGAGGGAGGGATGGAAGGAGGGAGGGAGGGAGAGAGGGTGGGGAGGGAGAGAGGGAGGGAGGGAGGAAGGGAGGAGTAGTGCTTAGAATAATATGGTAGCCATTTATCTCACCTTGAACACATCTGGTCGTTGCGCAATGCACATTAGAGCCATGTAGCCACCTGTACGTTGTGATAGTATATAGTCATGGTAATAACATAGCCACACCTACCATAGGACCATCCAGTAACAGCTACTCGGCTGGTATCCACATACCCACTGGCCTCTGCTGCCGCCATTAGCCCAGTGACCTGGTCATCCACCTCCAGATGGCCCATCCTGTGCTATACAGCAATCTTCACTCATTATAATATCAATTATAGTCACCTTGACGGCACTATCAAACTCCACCCCTCTATTAGCAGAGCCTCTATTATCAACCATCACTACAGCAAACCCCGCCCTCCTCCATTGCTCGGTGTGGAACAAATGACGACTCAATCCACTGGTCACTATCTGATGATGAAGTGGCAACATGTGAACACACACTAGCTGTGGCGACATGTGAACACACACTAGCTGTGGCGACATGTGAGACACACACTAGCTGTGGCGACATGTGAACACACACTAGCTGTGGCGACATGTGAACACACACTAGCTGTGGCGACATGTGAGACACACACTAGCTGTGGCAACATGTGAACACACACTAGCTGTGGCGACATGTGAACACACACTAGCTGTGGCGACATGTGAGACACACACTAGCTGTGGCAACATGTGAACACACACTAGCTGTGGCGACATGTGAGACACACACTAGCTGTGGCAACATGTGAGACACACACTAGCTGTGGCGACATGTGAGACACACACTAGCTGTGGCGACATGTGAGACACACACTAGCTGTGGCGACATGTGAGACACACACTAGCTGTGGCGACATGTGAGACGGGATAGTATCAGTTTGCCTACTCTCATTTCGCCTACTATCGTTTTGCCTAGTAAGAGCTCAAGCGTGCTGTTTTGCCTACGCAAGCCGCCTTCGGCGGCTTATAATATCTACGTGCGCGCGTACAGAATCACTATTAAGTACTAGTTAAAGCACCGCTCCGAGTGCTCTACGCAATATAATAGCACGAGGGGCGTGGCGAGAGGCAAATAGAGCACGAGCCGAAGGCGAGTGCTCTATTTGTCTCGAGACACGACCCGAGTGCTATTACATTGCGTAGAGCACGAGAAGAGCGGTGCTTTAACAGGTTTAGAGTGTGACCTTGTACAATTACCATAAGGGATACTGCTAGCAGGCCGAAGACAGTCCAGTATAAACGCAACCATTGTGGGAATTTACGGAATTATACGGAAATCCGTACACGAGCACATGGTGGAAGGTAGCTGTGGACGCTGTGCTTTCGACTTGGGAATATGATAGGAGCAGAGAATTCAACACCAGAAAAGGAGACGTGTCTTATTTATCTAACTACCAGTGGGCTAAAGCTATGAAGGAATCATGAATCAGTGAGGAACGACTTCACCGAACCTCGTATCCATCGAACGTACATCAGCAGTGACGCCAAGCTACTTGCTACACTGCCATGTAGCTACTTTCCGGTTTCATCCTGTCTTTGAGAAGCTGTAGCGCCCTGGATAAACCTGACGTCACCTACATTGCTAACGGCGTGGCCCTCCTATCTAGCTTTCTTCTGGCCTTTTGATCGCTGTTAAAGACACGGAATAGTCTCTGTTCGACATTGTTTTAGTATTTTATCAAAATGAAAGTTGTTTGTGTTTCATCGCATGTATTTTGTAATTAAATTCACTGCATATCGGCATGTTAACACCTGGTAGATAGAGCACTGCGGTGGAAAATAGAGCACTGTAGAACAATGGGTTTAGGAAAATAGAGTACTGTTTGAACAATGGGCAGTGCGTACTATGGAATATAGAGCACTGTCGGCGCCTTTGATCTTGTATGGTATCATACTCTAAGCCTTGTTTGTAGCACTGACCGATCAGCTGGTTCTGGTGGCTTAGTGGTTTAGAACGGAGGATTGTAATGCGGATGGTCAGGG
Source organism: Haliclona indistincta (assembly GCA_964017065.1). Taxonomy (NCBI): domain Eukaryota; kingdom Metazoa; phylum Porifera; class Demospongiae; order Haplosclerida; family Chalinidae; genus Haliclona; species Haliclona indistincta. The sequence goes on along the minus strand of OZ024786.1, from coordinate 111,115 downwards.
TTCGATTCTCGCAGAGAACATTTTTTCTTTTTTTTTCTCAGAAACTTAAGTGAGACACACACTAGCTGTGGCGACATGTGAGACACACACTAGCTGTGGCGACATGTGAGACACACACTAGCTGTGGCGACATGTGAGACACACACTAGCTGTGGCGACATGTGAGACACACACTAGCTGTGGCAACATGTGAGACACACACTAGCTGTGGCGACATGTGAGACACACACTAGCTGTGGCGACATGTCAGACACACACTAGCTGTGGCGACATGTCAGACACACACTAGCTGTGGCAACATGTGAGACACACACTAGCTGTGGCGACATGTGAGACACACACTAGCTGTGGCGACATGTGAGACACACACTAGCTGTGGCGACATGTGAGACACACACTAGCTGTGGCGACATGTGAGACACACACTAGCTGTGGCGACATGTGAGACACACACTAGCTGTGGCAACATGTGAACACACACTAGCTGTGGCGACATGTGAGACACACACTAGCTGTGGCGACATGTGAGACACACACTAGCTGTGGCGACATGTGAGACACACACTAGCTGACCTGTACTTCTGGTCCGCCATACACGTACAGCACGGTAGGGTACTGCTGGCCTGGCTCCGCCCCCAATGGAGGATACACTAGTCCATGTAGAGTCACTCCTGTAATGAGTAAACCATCTCACGCTAACAGAGACAGCAATGACCAACCTGTACTAGTCTGAGCTGTGAACTGCATAGGTGGAGTATATGTGAGTGGTAGATCTGTTGGTACACCAGTTAGTCATCAGTATACTACCTAGTAGTACTGGCTTAACTATAGATCAGGTAGTTTTGGGCATTTGAATATTTTGTTACTGACCTTAACACCCCAATGCGCATTTTAAAAATTAAGCACAGTACGTGACACAAATTAACAGACAAAAATTTTATAGACAAAATTTCCCGATATACACACAGTACTGGCCTACTAGGCACGGTACTGGCCTGCTAGACACGGTACTGGCCTACAAGGCACGGTACTGGCCTGCTAGACACGGTACTGGCCTACTAGACACGGTACTGGCCTACTAGGCACGGTACTGGCCTGCTAGGCACGGTACTGGCCTGCTAGACACGGTACTGGCCTACTAGACACGGTACTGGACTACTAGGCACGGTACTGGCCTGCTAGGCACGGTACTGGCCTACTAGACACGGTACTGGCCTGCTAGACACGGTACTGGCCTACTAGGCACGGTACTGGCCTACTAGACACGGTACTGGCCTGCTAGGCACGGTACTGGCCTGCTAGGCACGGTACTGGCCTACTAGGCACGGTACTGGCCTGCTAGACACGGTACTGGCCTGCTAGGCACGGTACTGGCCTGCTAGGCACGGTACTGGCCTGCTAGACACGGTACTGGCCTGCTAGGAACGGTACAGGCCTGCTAGGCACGGTACTGGCCTGCTAGGCACGGTACTGGCCTGCTAGGAACGGTACAGGCCTGCTAGGCACGGTACTGGCCTACTAGACACGGTACTGGCCTGCTAGACACGGTACTGGCCTGCTAGGAACGGTACAGGCCTGCTAGGCACGGTACAGGCCTGCTAGGCACGGTACTGGCCTACTAGACACGGTACTGGCCTACTAGACACGGTACTGGCCTACTAGACACGGTACTGGCCTGCTAGACACGGTACTGGCCTGCTAGACACGGTATAGATAGTGAGACGGGCGGCCAGGGTGACTTACCTACTGACGGCCATATAGTGAACAGTTTCTCAACTGTTAGTGATGATGGAGTCACCCTGTACAGTGTGACTGATGGAGCGGACGATAGAGAGGATGAGGAGGAGACAAATAATCCCTTGTCCTATGATAGAGATTACATGAGGTGGGTAGGTATGAGGGTGTGATGATGTGAGGGTGTGATGGTATGAGGGTGTGATGGTGTGAGGGTGTGATGGTGGGAGGGTGTGATGGTGGGAGGGTGTGATGGTAGGAGGGTGTGATGGTGGGAGGGTATAATGGTGGGAGGGTGTGATGGTGGGAGGGTGTGATGGTGTAGCTACTCACAGGGCACACCACACACTTGTGATAGCAACCTGATGGAGTCAGTTGCACAGGATCAGATACTGGTACAGACTGGTCTGATGATATCTTGATGGCATACCTACAGCACATCATGTGACTCAACATATTGTCAGTATGTAATCCTCTACATACGACAAAGCTGCCGTCAATTAGACACTGTGACATGCTGCAGGCAACTTTGTGTACAATATTAAACAGTGGTAATTATAACGTCCGGACATCGGACATTTGTCCGGTCAAATTGCTTCAATGACCGGTCAAATAAGTGTTTGTTCTGACATAATTGTCAGGTCATACCAAACACAATAGTTAGTTTTGATAGTGGTCAATGGGGTTGGTTTTCACTCAGAGTGAATATCATTAACAGCTACTTGCTGTGGTTTGGCTTGTAACAGCTTTGTAAACACCAAGACTTAGAGGCTACCTCAGTACATTATTGAAGTGGAAGCTGTATGACCGGTCACTTTTTGCTGATGTCCGGACAAACTTTGCCTTGGCCTGACATTTGTCAGGCAATGCTCAAAAATTATAATTAGCACTGTATTAATGTTGATTCAGGAGTATGTTAGATGTAGGGTACACGGCTCTTGTCTTGAGTGCCATAAATCATGTTGACTGATTTATCATTGCTTTGAAGGCGACATCAAGCTTGTGAAGCGCTCAAGTGACCGGCAGCCCACGTGCTGTATCGAAGTTATTTATCGTTCAATATCTCATAAAAATACAGAGATCAGAGTCCAGCATTTGAAGTCATCCACATAGTGATAATACAGTAATAAAGCAGGTCTAGCTAGTGTGTGATAATACCGTAATAAAGCAGGTCTAGCTAGTGTGTGATAATACAGTAATAAAGCAGGTCTAGCTAGTGTGTGATAATACAGTAATAAAGCAGGTCTAACTAGTGTGTGATAATACAGTAATAAAGCAGGTCTAACTAGTGTGTGATAATACCGTAATAAAGCAGGTCTAGCTAGTGAGTGATAATACAGTAATAAAGCAGGTCTAGCTAATGTGTGATAATACAGTAATAAAGCAGGTCTAGCTAATGTGTGATAATACAGTAATAAAGCAGGTCTAGCTAGTGTGTGATGATACAGTAATAAAGCAGGTCTAGCTAGTGTGTGATAATACAGTAATAAAGCAGGTCTAGCTAGTGTGTGATAATACAGTAATAAAGCAGGTCTAGCTAGTGTGTGATAATACAGTAATAAAGCAGGTCTAGCTAATGTGTGATAATACAGTAATAAAGCAGGTCTAGCTAGTGAGTGATAATACAGTAATAAAGCAGGTCTAGCTAGTGAGTGATAATACAGTAATAAAGCAGGTCTAGCTAGTGTGTGATAATACAGTAATAAAGCAGGTCTAGCTAGTGTGTGATAATACAGTAATAAAGCAGGTCTAGCTAGTGTGTGATAATACAGTAATAAAGCAGGTCTAGCTAGTGTGTGATAATACAGTAATAAAGCAGGTCTAGCTAGTGTGTGATAATACAGTAATAAAGCAGGTCTAGCTAGTGTGTGATAATACAGTAATAAAGCAGGTCTAACTAGTGTGTGATAATACAGTAATAAAGCAGGTCTAACTAGTGTGTGATAATACAGTAATAAAGCAGGTCTAACTAGTGTGTGATAATACAGTAATAAAGCAGGTCTAGCTAGTGTGTGATAATACAGTAATAAAGCAGGTCTAACTAGTGTGTGATAATACAGTAATAAAGCAGGTCTAGCTAGTGTGTGATAATACAGTAATAAAGCAGGTCTAGCTAGTGTGTGATAATACAGTAATAAAGCAGGTCTAACTAGTGTGTGATAATACAGTAATAAAGCAGGTCTAGCTAGTGTGTGATAATACAGTAATAAAGCAGGTCTAACTAGTGTGTGATAATACAGTAATAAAGCAGGTCTAACTAGTGTGTGATAATACAGTAATAAAGCAGGTCTAGCTAGTGTGTGATAATACAGTAATAAAGCAGGTCTAGCTAGTGTGTGATAATACAGTAATAAAGCAGGTCTAACTAGTGTGTGATAATACAGTAATAAAGCAGGTCTAGCTAGTGTGTGATAATACAGTAATAAAGCAGGTCTAGCTAGTGTGTGATAATACAGTAATAAAGCAGGTCTAGCTAGTGTGTGATAATACAGTAATAAAGCAGGTCTAGCTAATGTGTGATAATACAGTAATAAAGCAGGTCTAGCTAGTGTGTGATAATACAGTAATAAAGCAGGTCTAACTAGTGTGTGATAATACAGTAACTAGGCACCGAAGGTGCTTATGCCTCGGTGGAATGTTATGCATACATGCCTGTCTGACTAAATATGCTGAACTGAAATACACAAGCAGTAAAGAAAGTCTGCTGTTGCTAGTTGAACACTATGCTAGTGGCGGACAACTTATAAAATCATTACGAAGTTCACAAATTAAAGTTTGTCATGCCTAATTTGCACCTCATGTGAGAGACATTAAATCTGACATGGTATTCAATATTGGCAAGGAACATTTTACATAATATTATACTAGTGAGATGTAAGAAGTAGAGAAAAGAAAATAAAGATACACAGTAAAGTTAAACTGGAGCTGTTGTACCTTTCTGTACAGCAATCACAATGCAGTATAATTGTTATGCAATCAGAAGCCAATCAGTGCTGACCACTAATTCAACTGGGCGTGTCTATGTTGTTCAGGGCACAGCACGTACAACGAGCGAGATAGCGTCCATAGCTTGCTTGCACAATTTCTTTAGACATGCGATGTAACCTATCAGCTTCTAGGCAGTCAACTGTGGATATTTTTGTCTACGGAGAACTCTAGATCGCCAGCAACGGCCATAGATCGCGAGGTAAGCAAAGCTACGCCATAACTCTAGAACGCAGCTTCATATACAAGTCTGCCGTGCTGTTCTGAAGTAAAGGCGAACTCACTAGCTGTAAGGCAGCCAGCAGAAGACAATTTTGTCTTTACATCAGCAACTAGATCGCCAGCCGGCGATCGCGAGGTAAGCAATCACGCTATAACTCACGAACAGAGCCTTATAACCAAAATCCTTACAATTCATTTTCAAGCAAATATCGACTTTAGCTTGTGTTGCAACTTTCAGCGCTTAGTTTTCTGCGAGCGACGAGAAATCCTGCCGACAGACAGACAGACAGACAGACAGATACACACATACATACACAAACCGACTACCGTATGCCCCGTGGCTCTGCCCACCGAGGCATAATAAAGCAGGTCTAGCTAGTGTGTGATAATACAGTAATAAAGCAGGTCTAACTAGTGTGTGATAATACAGTAATAAAGCAGGTCTAGCTAGTGTGTGATAATACAGTAATAAAGCAGGTCTAGCTAGTGTGTGATAATACAGTAATAAAGCAGGTCTAACTAGTGTGTGATAATACAGTAATAAAGTAGGTCTAGCTAGTGTGTGATAATACAGTAATAAAGCAGGTCTAGCTAGTGTGTGATAATACAGTAATAAAGCAGGTCTAGCTAGTGTGTGATAATACAGTAATAAAGCAGGTCTAACTAGTGTGTGATAATACAGTAATAAAGCAGGTCTAACTAGTGTGTGATAATACAGTAATAAAGCAGGTCTAGCTAGTGTGTGATAATACAGTAATAAAGCAGGTCTAACTAGTGTGTGATGATACAGTAATAAAGCAGGTCTAGCTAGTGTGTGATAATACAGTAATAAAGCAGGTCTAGCTAGTGTGTGATAATACAGTAATAAAGCAGGTCTAACTAGTGTGTGATAATACAGTAATAAAGCAGGTCTAACTAGTGTGTGATAATACAGTAATAAAGCAGGTCTAGCTAGTGTGTGATAATACAGTAATAAAGCAGGTCTAGCTAGTGTGTGATAATACAGTAATAAAGCAGGTCTAGCTAGTGTGTGATAATACAGTAATAAAGCAGGTCTAGCTAGTGTGTGATAATACAGTAATAAAGCAGGTCTAACTAGTGTGTGATGATACAGTAATAAAGCAGGTCTAGCTAGTGTGTGATAATACAGTAATAAAGCAGGTCTAGCTAGTGTGTGATAATACAGTAATAAAGCAGGTCTAGCTAGTGTGTGATAATACAGTAATAAAGCAGGTCTAACTAGTGTGTGATAATACAGTAATAAAGCAGGTCTAGCTAGTGTGTGATAATACAGTAATAAAGCAGGTCTAACTAGTGTGTGATGATACAGTAATAAAGCAGGTCTAGCTAGTGTGTGATAATACAGTAATAAAGCAGGTCTAGCTAGTGTGTGATAATACAGTAATAAAGCAGGTCTAGCTAGTGTGTGATAATACAGTAATAAAGCAGGTCTAACTAGTGTGTGATAATACAGTAATAAAGCAGGTCTAGCTAGTGTGTGATAATACAGTAATAAAGCAGGTCTAGCTAATGTGTGATAATACAGTAATAAAGCAGGTCTAACTAGTGTGTGATAATACAGTAATAAAGCAGGTCTAGCTAGTGTGTGATAATACAGTAATAAAGCAGGTCTAGCTAGTGTGTGATAATACAGTAATAAAGCAGGTCTAGCTAGTGTGTGATAATACAGTAATAAAGCAGGTCTAACTAGTGTGTGATAATACAGTAATAAAGTAGGTCTAACTAGTGTGTGATAATACAGTAATAAAGTAGGTCTAGCTAGTGTGTGATAATACAGTAATAAAGCAGGTCTAACTAGTGTGTGATAATACAGTAATAAAGCAGGTCTAGCTAGTGTGTGATAATACAGTAATAAAGCAGGTCTAGCTAGTGTGTGATAACACTCACAAGTGCCTATCCAATGGCGAGGACTTGTTGGCTTCAAAATAAACAATATCGTCACTAGACCACACCTACAATACTATCAATAGTTGCCATGGTGATGGTGACCACTCACCTGTTCACCGATGACGACCCATGGTCCTGCAGTGAGTGGTTGTACTATGGGCGGAGCAGGCGGGGCTTGCTCTATGAGCACTAGATGGTGGTATCCTGTGGATTGTGAGGCAGCTATGAGTCGTGTGGGATGGTGACATGTGGGAGGGAGGAGGTGGAGTAATGATAACTTCTGCATCTATTAGTGGGTGGGGCTAAAACAGGTCACATGACATTGCTGCATACATTAATATACTTGTCACTGGTTTCTTCAGATAATATAATGGGTGTGGCAGTGGGTGTGGTCAGGAATGCTGCCATTGGAATAGTTGCTAGTTGTGTCCGCTGTTGAGAGCGATTGAGCATGATCAACCACACACTGTGAGGGAAAGGATTGTGAGAGAGTGATGGTGGTAAGTGCAGTAGTACCTGTTGCCGTCACTAGTCCAGCCAATACGAGGACAGTATTCCCATTCGGCTAGCCACACCCTCAACGATGACGAGAGATCACTGTGTTCCACTGTAGGCTGCATGTATGAGCACACACTCACTACTATCACACACTCACTACTATCACACACTCACTACTATCACACACTCACTACTATCACACCATCACTACTATCACACCATCACTACTATCACATCATCACTGCTATCACACCATCACTACTATCACACCATCACTACTATCACACCATCACTACTATCACACCATCACTACTATCACACCATCACTACATTTACTAGTGTAAATGTAGAATTTTCGCGGATGCTGTTCCATTGTGAAATAATCTGATTTTAACCATTAACTTTTATACACGGCAACGCCCACAAAACGTGACGGCAAATTCGTGAAATATTAACACAACAATGTTACAGTATGGCGGCACCTTTCCATTGTCCATAGTGAACTGCAGTAGCCTCAGCGATGACACAGCATTGACTCCACCTATTGTAATAATAGTGTTAATGATAGGCACATACTGGTACAGCAGTATTGGTACCGGGACGAGGATAGCGATAGTCATCAACTGATTGAGTGGATGGATTGAATGTGTGGACCACCTCAACATGAGTCTCGTCAACCTACAGTAGTTATAGAATGACAACAAGCTCCTGATATTATAGTATGATATTACCAGTTCATATAGGATGGTATATAGACCATCATCACCTGAGAGGAAGAAAGGGAGGGAGGGAGTGGGTGGGAGAGGGAGAGGCTATAATCAAAGCTGGTGATTGCATACCTGAATGAGGGTGCCACCAGTATCCAGTGTATCGATCAAACTCCTCCTACATTACACACATGTGATAGTCACATGACTAGTTGTCATAGTAATATACCTGTAGTATGAATGACGACTGGCCAGCAGTCACTTTCCTACCAGGAGATGAGTCTGTAGTGATGGTATGATAGCCACGCCTAATAACCACACCCACTAACCAGCAGCATGTGTCAGCTGATGAATGGATTGTGAGGCAGCATCTAGCAGCCACAGCTCTCCTTTATGACAGCATGCCAGCAAGGTATGGTCCCTGGGGCAAAGCTTGTAGTCCAAGGCCCCTGGTAAGCTAGGGTACTCCAGTAGCTACAATACAATATGGCCCTGGTAAGCTAGGGTACTCCAGTAGCTACAATACAATATGGCCCTGGTAAGCTAGGGTACTCCAGTACCTACAATACAATATGGCCCTGGTAAGCTAGGGTACTCCAGTAGCTACAATACAATATGGCCCCTGGTAAGCTAGGGTACTCCAGTAGCTACAATACAATATGGCCCCTGGTAAGCTAGGGTACTCCAGTAGCTACAATACAATATGGCCCCTGGTAAGCTAGGGTACTCCAGTAGCTACAATACAATATGGCCCTGGTAAGCTAGGGTACTACAATATGGCCCCTGATAAATATTACTTACATGTATTGCCCTCACGCGAGGGCAATAGAGAGATTAAGTTGCACGTCTTTCACTCAGTACGTGTAACGCGTAACGTATAAATGATCCGTCTAGACCCCCTTCTACAGGTTGGCTGTTTCCCTGAACATTTTGCAGCTCTGAGTTTCATCAGATCCACGTTTGCTTTAAACTAAACTGTTGCTTAATGCCTGCTCTACACACTCGACTTGTTGAAACGCTTGTACGTGCTGTCCTTCGCCCAGGCGAGTCGTCAGAACAGGAGCGACCATAGTTTCATCGAGCGTATGATATTCAATCAAGCCTCTGCACTGCTCGGCTCGAAGTGCTATAGTTCGCGCATAGCTACTGACTTGTGTAGCTGTTATTCATGACGTTTTGCTTACCTTTCGATCCACTCTGAACGCAAAAGCTAAAATTTTGACAGCTAGTCTTCTTCCTGCTTATCCAGTCACCCGAGCGCTCAGCACAGGTAAACGCGAATCTTAATTGCCATTGGAATGCTACCTGTAACGTCTAACGTGAATTACAGGTTCTGCGTACACGTTAAGTTTCACGTGACGTGCAACTTAATCTCTCTATTAGCTGACATAAATGACCGCAGGAAAGTCGAGTTGCCCGAGACTGTTCGAGGGCAACTGACTTTCCAGAGGTCATTTATGTCGGTTAATACCCGAGTTGTGTAATGGCTTATTATAATAGTTCATAGCACATAACACTGTGAGCGCTATAACATAGTGAATTATTCAAACTCGCAAAGATGCAATGGTCTGTTGCTATAGAAGACGCTAGACATGGTCATTAACGCCCTTCAATAGAGCAATCCGATTGGTGAAAGATGACGTAATAAGCCAGGGTACTCCGCCGGTACCTGCAATAGTGTATTGCAGCCATTAGTTAATACCGTAATAGCCGTTTTTTTTCGCTGGTCAAATAATTCGTTAGCCAAATTTTGGCTGGGTCTAATTTTCGTCACAGAGCCACGTCTCAGAATCATTTAAAAACAATTTTTCGAAATCTAATTTTCGACTCGCACCAGCCAAAATTAAATCCGCATGAAAATAACCGGCTATACGGTACCGAGCTTCTGCTAGCAAAGGATTGGAGTAAAATATAATTGTATTGAAATGATCGTATTTTGAATCATTCCTGAACAAGGCAATAAGGCATTCACAGCACTTGTTGGCAGAGACTCACTGACCTGGTTCATGCTCTCTATCAGTCGGCACACACTGCCTGTATTAACCAGCACACTGTCCCTCTCTGGTAGATACGTGTACTTGGTTATTCCACTACTCGTCTCTCTCATTCTCTCTCTCAACAATTGCTCTGATCTCGTCAGCTGGCGCTGTCTCTCAGGCTCCTCCACCTGCTGCCACTCCCCGCCCTCTACTGGTACAGTGAAGAGGCTGTTGCCTGAAGGGCTCTTTGCTGTACTCAGGAACATTAGCTGACTACCATCTGCTGTGAAGGAGAACGTGTTAGGTACAGATCTGAACAGAGCCGATAACGAGATCTTGACCCCCGCGCAATAGGACAGTAGACCAGCAAAATCATTCTCTAGCTTTGGAGCCGCCATGTTTTTGACGCATGCGTAAAATGACATTATAAATGCCGCCGCATCAGCAAGCGCAAGCAACCACGTGTCTTCAAAATGGCGACAGTAATGGCTGATCCTGAACTGACCAAGGTGAGAAGACAGAGAGGGAGTGAGTGGTAGCAGAAGGAAGGATTGAATGAGGAGTCAATGCAGGCATTTCAAGAGCATCAAGCTAAGGTTATAGAGACCACACAACGGATGAAGATGGCGCGAGGACAGATTGACGGTCTTAAGATAGCGTCAGCTCGTGCTGATCTCACCGGTAAGGAGCTGAGCGAGGTGCCTGATGGTACTCGTACTTACGAGTCGGTGGGACGAATGTAAGCGATCATGTGATATTAATCATAAGTCACGTGATATAGTGCAGGTTCATATTACGACCATTAGAGGAGATTAAGACCAAATTAAAGAATGAGACGGATGAAGCGACTACCAAGATAAAGACAATACAGGTGATGACAGGGATGGGTGCCTCGTTTGCATGTGTGAAGTATTATTAGTGGTAGACTAGAAGGAGACTGACTCGTTGTGTTGGTTCAATGCACAGTATCAGACTGTGTAGTGAGAGATGTATGTGCCACAGGGTTCATGCCAAGGGAGATGTATGTGTGCCACAGGGTTCATGCCAAGGGATATATCTCAACCCTAACACCAGGGTCTCCCTAGAATGAGTAAATCCTTAAGGGACTACACGTCAAACATCAGAATGACGAAAATTTCAGTTTCTTCGGGCAAACAAAGCTTGGTCAAAGACAGTTATCATCAAAGAAACTCACAAATCTGCTTGTGGGCGGAGCAAACACTGTACAAAGAGTAAAAATTTTATCCAATGAGCGGACAAGCCACGCCCACCAAAATGGATTTGTGAACTGAATGGCTCGTGGTGAGCAAACGTATGCATGCGTTTTTGCGTAAAGTGTTCAGTCTGTCAGTCACAAGGCCGCGAATATTTAATTAGTTTCGTGGTTTGCACAAGAATTAAGCTACAGAGGTCAGCTAAGAACGCAGCAAGGTCATTTGTGGCGCCAGAGGTAGGCAAGGTTCACCCGCTTCGCTTGCCCGCCCTCCCCCCTCCCACCCACCCTGGTTGCTACCTTTAAATTAAAGAAAAACTATGTCGTAAAACATTTGGGTCCCTCGGCCCTCTAGCTCCACCCTAGGACCGCCCAGCAGTAGGTAAGGTCGCTGTGAAGTACTAGATGGTGAGGCAGAAAAAACAGCACGCAAATCGAGCCGTTTCTATAGTTCGCCGTGTAGTCCCTTAAACAGAGGCCGGGCATCTAGCAAGGTTTTCGATACGGTGTCTATTCAAGACCGTGGTTTATTTATTACTGTAAGGCACACTCAGCATCTTGTTCTTCAATGTTGGCAGGGAACATGATGTCTAATATACAATCTGACTTCTTACTGAGTCAACACTGATTTGACGACAAATGTGCCGTTACTGTTACAAAATCCGGTGAAATGGTAGCGCCATCTACTTCACAAATGTGTGGCTAGCAGCAGCAACGTGTTTGAAAGCAGTGATGGCGATCGCATCGACACGTAGATGCGTATAGGCGTGTACCACACTCCATTCAGCCTATGTGAGATGATTCTATTTAGGATTTATGGTAATCTTAGTGTTAGAAATGGTAATCTTAGTTTATGGTAATCTTAGTAGCAAAGTTTTGTTGGAGACATCCATTCAGACTTCTAATGTTTCCCTAATGAGTCTGTGTGTGTGTGATCTATGACCCTCATTATAGGTCAATGTGGACCATTTGGAGGCAGAGCTCAAGTCAAGCGAGGACAGTGTTAGGGAACTAGTGTTACAGAAAAGAAAAGAGTTGTGAATTATAATATAACAACATGTGGTCTATAATGAAAAAATGATAATACGACCACGCTAGCAGATAGCTAAGAATTAAAAGAATTTCTTAGCATTTCGTTCTTGTCTATTGTTAAATATAATGAGCCCGAGGATGGCGGCTGATTGAAGTAGAGTGATTAGAATGAACAGCCATGGAGAGACACATGACGAGCCTGAAGACTGGGGAGGAGGAGGTGACTGGACCCGTTCCTGTATGGATAAGAGTGAGTGGAGTATGGGAATGAGGATGTGCTAACATGTATTTGATCAATCTTGGCTGCTATGTCTGTAATCTTGCTCTTCATTTCATACAATGGTTGCAGCTGCTCCGAAGCCGTCAGTTGACCAGACGGTGCGGTCTGATCTAGTTTAGCTCTGTGGACAGTATACAATCATCAGGTAATAATAGTTAATAATTATGTGCATAAAGTCTTCTGTACTAAACAGGTATAAAAGCATTTTAATGATGAAAATGTGCAGACGTGAGCTCTACCTCATCTCAGATAAATGATGATTGAGTCTGCCCTCCATGGCTGATAGCTGGTCACCACTTGTACCAGTGGTTGCTGCTGCTGGCCTGGTGCTACCAGCTCCACTACTAACACTAGCTGACAGGGTTCTGTGGGCCGGAGGCAACCATTACTATGAGTAGCTGTGGGTGGGGCATGATACCTCAGCTCAGTCAGTAGTGTCTTCTGCATGTGCAGCACTAGTCTCACATTCTCCATCGTCTCCATCTCATTCTGCCACACCTCCTCACCAGCTGGTTCCGCTGATGGGTGGAGCTTGCTGTAACTATAGCAACATAATGAGACAGCATGATACATCTCTCACTCACTTGTCTCTTTTTTTCTGAAACTCCTCGGTCATCTTCTCATACTCCTGAATGATCTCTTCCATTCTTGTACGATCCTCCTTCTCCTTGATCTTTACAAAATCAAACAAATAAACACACTTCCCAACTATCACACTATACAATCACACTCTCTCACCATCACACTCTCGCACCCTCCCACCATCACTCTCTTGCACCCTCCCACCATCACACTCTCGCACCCTCCCACCATCACACCCTCCCACCATCACTCTCTTGCACCCTCCCACCATCACACTCTCGCACCCTCCCACCATCACTCTCTTGCACCCTCCCAGTCCACCATCACCATTTTTTGTTGTAGTTCTAATGATGACAGGCTATGAGTCACGAATGATAACACATCATGATCATCTGAAAGAGACACAGAATACAAAACACAGTAATTAATGAAGCACCAAAGGTGCAGATGCCTCGGTGGAATGCAACCATTTCACATACACAGCAACAAACTGCAGCTGTTATACCTTGCTGTACAGCAATCACAATGCAGTATAATAGTTGTTGAATGCAATTCCTGTATGATGAAATTAAAGCTGAAGAGCGCTGCAACAAGCTGCAATACAGCACTGTTTGCAGAATAAGCTAGTGGTTTGCAACTATGCAATTAGAAGCCTAGCAGTGCTAACCACATGGAATTCAGTTGGGCGTGCCTATAATCAACACAGCACGTGAGCGCTGGTTGCTAGCTTGCTGGAGCTGGCGCTGCTTAGCGATAGCACGATTGATTTCTCAGCACTCACTGTACTACCTTGAGTACAGAATTGTCTTACAAGCTGTGAAGAAGACTATAGTGGACAGCTTTCTCTTCAGCGAAGTCCCTGAGCCTCGAGTGTCCAGCAATGCCATTCAAGGTAACGAAGCTTTGGAACCAAAAGTCTATCAATTCAATTCCGAGGCAACACCGAGTTGAACATGTATTGCAAGTATCAGCGCTTAGTTTTCCGCCGACGCGGAGTTCTGCCTGCGGACAGAATGACAGAATGACAAACCGACTAACTACTGTATGCCTCGTGGCTCCGCCCACCGAGGCATAATTATTATCACTATAATTATAGTGCAAATTTGTTGTGTCATTCAAATGCAGTTCATCAGCTAATAATTGCATGTGTATTGAATTAAGTGGGTGTGGTTGATGCATACAGTAGGTGTGGCTAACCAGATAGTCCACCAGTAGCTGCAGAGATACCAAAGTATCCCTCTGATGGTATCTCCTGGACATTCTCAACACGAGCGCACAGATCATAGTTATCAACAGCGTCACTTGTACCGTCGTGTATCCATACCTTATATGGGAGAGTAGTTACCCACCCACACACTAACTCATGGCTCACCCACCTCTAGTGTCCGTTCCATGAATGTGACTCTTAGTTTGACTGGATGGTGTCTATTACGATAGTCACGTTGGCATCCACCGCTATCCTGACCAAATCCATCCCTAACATAACAATAACACTACTAACATCATTATGTTGAAGTAGAATGCTGTGTAGAATGAATGCCCTCCAATGCTGAAGTGAGAATGTCACCTAGGCGGCATTCACACGGCTTCGAATTCACGGAAACCCGAGTAAATTTCTATCCGTTTAGGCCTCTCGTTCACACATATCCAATGAAAACGGATACTGAATCCAGGTACGTTTGTATCCGGAGACTTTAGTGGAGACCTTGAAATCAGAGTCGATATCAGGCGCCGTGTGAACAGGGAATCCGAATACTTAGAGCCACTAGCACGCCGCACACGTGAGTGTCGTGCGCTTGTGCGCTTGGAAGGCATGCATGCATGGCTGTAGCCTCGTACCCAGACTCTAGTAGTAGTAGTTTCGGTGTACACGGATACGTGTGAACACTGTACATTCTTGAATGAAAACGAATACCTGATACCCGGTTACTTTTGAAGCGGATACGTGTGAATGCCGCCCTAGTCTCTGTAGCTACAATTTACATGATGGAGGATGATCAGAGACATGACACTCAGTGACTCACTGATAGGGACTGACACTCAGTGACTCACTGATAGGGACTGACGCTCAGTGACTCACTGATAGGGACTGACACTCAGTGACTCACTGATAGGGACTGACGCTCAGTGACTCACTGATAGGGACTGACACTCAGTGACTCACTGATAGGGACTGACATTCAGTGACTCACTGATAGGGACTGACACTCAGTGACTCACTGATAGGGACTAACACTCAGTGACTCACTGATAGGGACTGACACTCAGTGACTCACTGATAGGGACTGACACTCAGTGACTCACTGATAATGACTGACACTTAGTGACTCACTGATAGGGACTGACACTCAGTGACTCACTGATAGGGACTGACACTCAGTGACTCACTGATAATGACTGACACTCAGTGACTCACTGATAATGACTGACACTCAGTGACTCACTGATAGGGACTGACACTCAGTGACTCACTGATAGGGACTGACACTCAGTGACTCACTGATAATGACTGACACTCAGTGACTCACTGATAGGGACTGACACTCAGTGACTCACTGATAATGACTGACACTCAGTGACTCACTGATAGGGACTGACACTCAGTGACTCACTGATAGGGACTGACACTCAGTGACTCACTGATAGGGACTGACACTCAGTGACTCACTGATAATGACTGATGCTCAGTGATCCATTGCTCAGAAACACTTGTATCTTTGGACCATCACCCTGACGACAGACACCGAAACATGTGATAGTCAGGTGATCTATTATTGCTTACCTTTGCATCATTATCAAATGAGTCTAGGACCACGCCCATTCCCTTCCATCCCTCCACATTGCCAAACACAGGACCAGTATTACCACGCTCAGCCGTGAACCAGAACGCCTATATATGGTATCTAATAATGAAGGGGTGTGGTTTAGCATACCATTCCATCAGCCCCGACACGCCCCCTTCCTGCTATCTTTAATGATGTGTCAAACATCCAGTTAGCATGCGAGAACTTCTCCTTAGACCACACCCACCCGCTACGATCATGTAGTGACGGACACACTCTCACTTGCTCCTCAGTTGCTAATGAATCTGCACCAAGACACACTCATTAAGCTCCTCCCACTATCACTCTCACCTCCACCATGCTCCCAGAAGTGTATCTGTCCCTTGTCATTAGCAACGTGTGGCGGCTTGAAGCTGTGCTGGAACTCGAACTTTTGATGAATACCTTCAAGAGAAGGCAGGATACCCACAGCTCCACTGGCAATGGCGGCTATTAACAAGAACACTATTCTAGACATCATGAAACACGCTAGGCAGACTAGGTCTTTGTTGCTGCTTTGTTCCTCTCCACACTAGAGGGCGTGGTCTTACACCCACATGGTTTGTTAGTGGGCGAAGATATCCGGAGCATAGTATCACCTCGCAGTTGCAATAATAATAGTGTACATGTAGTAGTAGTAGCGCTAGCGGTGTATCGATCCAGTTAGTTAGAATGCCGACGGAGCGTCCCTCTGAGCCTCACAATGCCGATCCACCGCACGAGACAACGCAGAGCAAGTTTCGCGCCAAGTTTCGTATTCGTCCTCGCGGGAAGACAGACGAGGCAGAGAAGAAAGTGAGTGATCATCGTCAGCGAACCATGTGTGTGTACTAAACTATGAATATCGTGATAACAACATCATGTTGAGAGATATGAATAAACTAACGTAGTGTATGTATGCTATCTGCTGTACAAACATGTTTGCAGATCATTATGGCTATGATGAGGTAGCAGCCATACAACACTAGGAATACCTTAGCATTCCACCTAGTTAGGATGGAGTGTGGGGGAGACAGCTTTCATGTGTGGTATTGACAAATAAGATACAGTTACACTGTGTGTCTATATATAGAAGCAACTCAAGGATTACCTTGCATGGGTCAATAACTATCTCAAGCGGCGTCCCGGTGCCCATCCCATTGCTGATCTCAGAACAGGACTGCAGGACGGTATTGCTCTCGTCAATCTAGTGGAGGTTGTTGGTAAGTGTTGTACATATATTATCAATGATAACTCATCTATGATCCAGCTAATGCTGAGATACCGTTTGTCGACCGAGCCCCTGCTTCACAAGCCGCCCGCAAGGCTAACCTACAGAAGGCTATATCATTCCTCACAAGCGATGGAGTCCGTCTCAGTGGGGACCCTGTCAAAGGTGATGTGACCTACTGCCTTCCATTCGCAGTTACTCTTTCTCCCTCCCATCTCTCTCCAGATATACTTGACGGCAGTGTTAAAGGTGTATTACGGGTTATTCTTGCTATAGCAGAGAAGTACAATCCTCGTTCTGTTCGTCGAATCAATTCCTCTGACCAGCAGCATCAGCCCAGCCCTCCTCGTGAGTGGTCCTCCCTGTCGTACAGGGCAGACTCACCTGATCGTCCTCATGACACTCTCCCTATCAATCTACCCACGGCTGGCGTCAGTCTCTCTCAAGGAGTAGCTCCCGCTGTACACACGTTGCCTAACATGCCTCTTCATTCCATGAGCTTGTCACAAGGCGCCACAGCACTCTCTCTACCTGTCTCTGAAGGCATATACTCCACTCCTGTCGACTCTCTTCCTCAGAATGTGGTGCAGCGTATCTCCAGCCATATGCCGCCACATCGCCTCATTGGTCCTCGTAAAGCACCACCTCGACCACGCCCACCATCACCCAAGGCAGCACCAGCTCCTCCCCCTCCTCTATCGTCAGTAACTGAGGCTGTTGACGAGCAGCAGCAAGATGGTATGATGTCACTGCAGCTGCACCACGAGCTAGGAACAGTGCTGAAGCAACTAAGTGTGTTCAAAACTGAACTTCTTGGATTACACAGCTTAGTATGTTGATCATGTGACTTGCATGTGTTAGTCATGTGACTGTCATCATCTACAGCTAATAGAGAATGGTGATAGTACTGATGGTATTGACGGCGCCTCACTCGCGGTGTCAGGTGACCTGGTCGCTAAGGAGAGAGAAATAGCTGACCTTCATCAGCAGGTGCTGGTGCTCAAGGAACAGTTGGAGAAGGTGTGTTACTGTCAGCCATTACCAGTCATTGGTTCTCTGTCAGGATCATAGTGAGAGACAGACATTGCAGAATATGGTCCAGGACAGGAATCAGTTCATTACGAGTATGAAGAGTGAAATATATCGTAAAGAATACCGCAACGACACGCAGCGAGTTGACATGCAGACGCAACTACTCCATAAAGACAAGATGATATCAACCCTAGAGGTTGGTGGGTGTGTGTGGGTGTGTCTGTTACTAGCAGTATATCAATAACAGGCTGAAGTAAAGGCACTCAAAGATACCATTGGAGAGAAGGAGAACCAGATATCTAGTATAGAGGAGTCTAGCTCACAGCAGCAGGTATTGCTGGTATGCTGTACTATCATGCATCTGGATCATGCATCTCTTCTGTAGCTTGAGTTGTGTCAGCAGTTGGACTGCGTGAAGGCAGAGCTAGGTCGTGCTACAGCAGCGGAGGAGAGCCTCCATGCTAAGCTGAGTAGCAGAGACAAGAAGATAGCTCATCTCGAACAGCAGGAACATGGAGAGAGGAGAGGGAGAGTAGGGGCGGAGGAACTTGACGCTATACGAGAGCAACTTGGAGCATTGAGGAGTGCTATACCATCAGGGGACCAACAGCTGGTGGACACACTTGAGAAGGTGTGTAATATGTGCCATTCTTGTTCATCCAATATTCGGTTGTGTAGAGTATGTCGTCTGTTATGAGTCGTCTTAATGATCGTGCTAGGAGCAGCTCGCCTCCCAAGAGGCAAAGACGACATGTGAGCGTTATGGTATGGTTGCAATAGTATCGATAGTTTGTCCCTCATGTAGCATGAGCAGCGAGAGAGACGAAGGCGAGAGAGGGTTGGCAGCACAAGCAAAGGTGATGAAGGTATGGTGATATTTCCGACATGAAACTCCACCCACTTGCACATACAGCACACAGTGATAACACTAAAGTGTTCTACTATATGGGCGGAGCTGACACACCTTATGTTACTACAGTACCCAGGAAGTGAGTGGGTGTGGTCTAGTAGTGGGTGTGGTCATTGTAATAACTATAATAGGATGAGTGAGGTGAGGCTAAAGGACTTCAAGTCAGTGTTTGATCGGCGAGATGGCATGTATCGGTTCTACTTCAAAACACAAGACCCAGATTGTGGCGTGGTTAGGGAGGAGGTAAGTGATATGCCCACTACCCTATCGTCATGGTAACAATATTACACAGGTTGTTGATGACGAAAGCGTGCTACCGTGTTATAACGGCAAGATCATGGTATGGGTTAATGAAAAGACAGCTCAGCACAAGTGAAGACAACAATAGCAGTTTATTAACATAATAATAAGATTGATATGCAGCATCTTTCGAACAATGTGTGTTACTGTTTTTCGCAACAATATTTTGAATGAAATGTGACAGTACAGCATTGAGCACGGCCACTGCGCTGGTCAAAGCTCTTACAGCACATGATAGGAGGACTATACAGATGAAGAGAGACGGCTGGGTCAGTGTGGCTCGGGTTCTCCACACGGTGCAGGCCATGAGAATCTACAGAATAATGACACACGATGAGAGAGGGAGTGAGTGAGGGTACCATTGATGTAAGTGACATCATCTGAACGATATGTGGTGGACCGCACTGCAGTCATTGGTCCCTGGTCCTGCGGCCATTGGTACAGTGTCTCCTTCAGTGATCCACTGAGCATCTTCATGAAGCAGTGTGAGTCAGCGTGATCATGGATCGGACTAGTGATATGAGACACAGTATATCACAGCTACATGTTGGCTCCTCACCTAGCATGGCCCTCTCCCCAGCATAGCACCAGTAGGTTATAGCGGCCATTGCCCTCATCAACAAGGTTCCTTGTGTACCTGTAACATACGACAGCAGAACCATAGACCGGCAGCGCGCTGAACCATAACTACGTACCTGTGGGCGTCAAATGTTGCGATGGTGCTCCAGTCCTTCTGGTCCGTGTGATATGCGGCCATAACTTCCTTCACTTCGTCTATATCAATATCTTCAGACGAGAAGAGCTCTCTTATCCTAGCCACTAGCTGCTGCCAGCTCAAGCTAGACAGATCACTGATGTTAGCCATGTTTACACACACAACCTCGCACACAACAGAGTTAATGAATAGGCGTGGTCTATGTTCATCACGTGATTATTTGTCCTAATAAGGTGATTCTCTTGGCCTCTTACTACTGCTGGTGCTGCACTGGTGACTGCTGTGTGTCCCTGATCCGCCATCATGAGTAAATCATTCGTCCGCTCCTCCAAGTTCCGCCATGTCTTCGGGACGCCGAACAAGAAGGACAAGTGTTATGATAATATTAGAATCTCCAAGGGCCCGAATGAGACTAACATGTGTGCGGTCAACAGCAAGTTCGTGGCAGTGGTCCTGGAATCGCAGGGAGGCGGTGCCTTCCTTGTAGCGCCGCTAGAGAAGGTCAGTGTGCTGGTGATGGTAGTGCTATCATGATCATGTTGACACTGTAGACTGGTCGATTTGATCTGAACTACCCTAAAGTGTGTGGTCACAAGGGCCCTGTGCTGGATGTGCAGTGGAACCCATTCAATGACAATGAGATAGCCTCGTGCAGTGAGGACTGTACCGTGATGCTGTGGAATATACCAGACGGAGGCATATCACAGAATCTAGAGGAGTGTACACAAGTTAGTTGGTAGACACCAGGAAACTGACCAGTGTTATTAGTACAACACACACACACACTCTCTCACTGTCTGTAGACTCTCCAAGGACATCAGCGGAAAGTGATGCAGATTTACTGGCATCCATGTGCCTCCAATATTCTTGTTTCTATTGGTGCTGATAACTTGCTCTGTGTGTGGAACACGTCTACAGCTGAGATATGTTACAGGCTGACTCATAGTGACACCATCTTCTCAATGAGCTGGAACTATGATGGCTCTCGTATTGCTACCACTTGCAAGGACAAGAAAATCAGAGTGTTCGATCCCCGCAGCCAAGAGATGCTATCAGTAAGTACCATACTACTATGATGATATAACACTGTCTGTGTGCAGGAGGGATTAGGACATGTTGGTAATAAGCCAAGTCGTGTTGTGTACTGTGGACAGAGTGATAAGTTGTTTACTACTGGATTCAGCCGCAGTAGTGATCGTCAATATGGTCTATGGGATCCGGTGAGTCAAATACTTCACTCAATATAGATCCGTCTCTCTTCCTTCCTCTACTCCCTTCCAGAGTGATCTATCGAGGTCTGTTCAATTTGAGGATATTGATTCTGGATCAGGTGTTCTGTTTCCCTTCTATGATAATTCAACTAATGTGGTCTACCTCGTGGGCAAGGTATGACACTACTACAGTGGAGCCCTCCTTGCGTATACCCCTAGCGGACACCCCCCTTGCGTATACCCCTAGCGGACACCCCCCTAGCGGAGACCCACTCTAATACAGTATCGACCCCTGCAACACGCTATTCTGTAATGCGGATGCCTGAGCAGGTCTTTAGTCAATAGAATCTCTCAGTGTGGGCAAAGGAAGATGCTGAGGCTGTGTCGATTGACGCTGACGCTGTGATTGACGCTGTGTCGATCGAGCATTCTGTTGCTACAACATAGTGGCAGCTGCTCTTGCTTGGCGACGAGCGAATCACGACAACGAACAACTACTTCTGGAACAAGAGAATCGACACTATGGCAGGCCAAGCTAGCCAAGAACATGTAGAGCTCTACAGGGTTTTGCAGGTTGCTTGACCAAAAATTTACTGCTAGCGCATGCGCACAGTACGTTTTCTGTACAATTTGTATACAAAAACACGCTATGCGCATGCGCTAGCAGGAAATTGTTTGGTGCAAAACCCTGTAGCCAAGCAGCCATTCTACACATGCTCCACCATAAACTCCTCCTCTGCCACGAAAGTTGCGACCCTTGAGAACGGGCCACCTTTCTAATGCGGACATCAACTGTGGGTGCCTGATTAGACGGGTCCCATTGTAGTGTACTAATACACTATCTCACTAATATACTATCTCACTAGTGCACTATCACACTAGTGCACTATCTCACTAATATACTATCACACTAGTGCACTATCTCACTAATATACTATCACACTAGTGCACTATCTCACTAATACACTATCTCACTAGTGCACTATCTCACTAATACACTATCTCACTAATATACTATCTCACTAGTGCACTATCACACTAGTGCACTATCTCACTAATATACTATCACACTAGTGCACTATCTCACTAGTGCACTATCTCACTAGTGCACTATCTCACTAATACACTATCTCACTAGTGCACTATCTCACAGCTATCTGTCATTATTCTAGGGGGACACTACCATCAAGTATTTTGAGATTGATGACAACAAGGTCTTCTTCCTAACAATGTTCCAATCCAATTCCCCTCAACGTGGTGCTGCGTGTATGCCAAAGCGTCTTCTAGATCACATGCAATGTGAAGTTATGAGATTCTTTAAGCTCATTCCTTCTAAACAAATAGTTGAGCCCATTGTGTTCACTGTTCCTCGTAAGGTATGCCTCATCTCTCTAGCTCCTGTCACCTCATCTGTTTGTTCTCTAGTCCGAGATGTTTCAAGATGATATATTCCCTCCATGTGCCGCTGGTATCCCGGCTCTATCAGCTGATGAATGGATAGCTGGTGTGACTAAGTCTCCCATTATGGTGACCATCACAGCTGATGGATTGGGCGGGACCTCTAGTGGAGCTACCCTAGTGAGTGCCACGCCATGCTACTATCCATTAACACACGTCCTCTCTATTAGGCTCCGTCTAAGCCAATGATCAAGAAACAGATCTCTCAAGGGTCTACCTCATCTGGCGGCAGTGCATCTCGTCCTCGCAGCACTAGCCCCGAGGCTGCGGGATCAGGAGAGGTTAGTAGCTAGCTCCACCCATCATACTATGTCCGTACCTCACAGGCTGATGCGGCACTGACTAAGGAGAATCAACGACTTCGCCAAGAGGTACACGACTTGCGACAGGAGAATAGCCGTCTCACACAGCAGCTGCTGACCAAGGAAGACACCATCAAGAAGATACGACAGCTTGTCAACTAGCTGCCGCTCAATTTGATCACTGAATTTTGAATTGTGACTCGTAGTTGTATAATAGAATAGGCTCCACCCACTCCCAGGGTGGGCCACGCCTCCTTGTGTACAGCCAGCTGTAGCAGTAGTAGCAATGTATGTCACTCATTAATAACTAGCACTTTATAACTAGTGTTTTATAATAACAAACTAGTGATACTGTCTATAGTATAATGATACTGTATTAGGGTCTAATAATCACTGTAATTACTAGCTAGTAGTAGGATCTATAATAATCACACTAATACTGTCTATAGGATACTGTATTAGGGTCTAATAACCACACTAATACTGATGGTAGTACACTAGCTACTACTAAGTCAGTAGATATAGTTCAACTGAGCCTAGTCCACAGTAAATATACGGATGGTATTAGTGTGGGCGGGGCCAGGCTTCCATCCGCTCAACAGTATAACAGTAGATCCATGCTGTATAAAACCATGTTTCTTGCCCCAAGCCACACCATACAGGAACCTAGCCTGCATGTCCTCGGCCCAGTCTTCACGATTAACACCAGCATCATAATAGAGGGGATGGATACCGCGATACAAGTGGCACTACATGAAGGACACATAGCCACTCATCACATGGTGCTGATAGTAACATACCGATCGAGCCGCCCTCTTCTGACGAGTTATAGCAATGATAGGACAACGTGGACGATAACGTGCCAATGTGTACGCTGTCCTATAGTGAGGGAGTGTGATGGAGGGTGTGATAGTGTGATGGAGGGTGTGATAGTGTGATGGAGGGTGTGATAGTGTGATGGAGGGTGTGGTAGTGTGATGGAGGGTGTGAGGGTACTCACTTGCCAGTTGTAGTGAGGCACACTATAGCAGCTGAGTTCTGTGAGAAGGCAGCATCAACTGAAGCAATGGCTGTAGTGATCCCGGTCTCAGTGGGTTTAGGAGTTAGTAGGCGGAGCTCATCAAACACTACACGATGGAACATGGCCGCCTCTGCCTCACAACATATCTTATGCATCATCTGCACAGTCAGCACTGGATACCGTCCTAATGAGGAGGCAAGAGGTGTGGTCATCATGAAGAGGTGTGGTCATCATAAAGAGGTGTTGTTAATAGTACCTTTGGCAGTCTCTCCTGACAGCATGACACAGTCAGCACCATCAAGCACTGCATTAGCCACATCACTGGTCTCAGCACGTGTTGGGCGGGGCTTAGATACCATACTCTCTAACATCTAATATAGGTCACCATAGCAACCTGTAATACTGGCATAGTCATACCTGTGTGGCCACAATGACAGGTTTGCCGACCCTATTACATCGGCCAATCATCATCTTCTGCGCCAGGAACACCTTCTCCGGAGGTATCTCAATACCCAGGTCACCACGAGCCACCATAACACCATCTGTCACTGACAGGATCTCCTCAAAGTTATTAACCCCTTCCTGACTCTCAATCTACAGTTGATGATGAATAGGTGTGGCAGGAGGGTGTGGTCAATACCTTGCTAATAATCCTGATGTGTTTGCCTTGCTCTCCGAGATGAGCCCTCACATCCAGCACATCCTCCTTCTTGCGAATGAATGAAGCAAAGATCATGTCCACGTCATTCACAACACCAAAATCAAGATCCTGTAGTCACATGATCATTTAGCACAAGGTCACATGATATGTAGAACAAGGTCACATGATATGTAGAACAAGGTGCGCATACAAGTGATACAACAGAAGTATTGTCATGTGATCAGGCTGTCACTTACACTCGTATCATGTGATCATCATGTGACTTACACTCGTATCATGTGATCATCATGTGACTTATACTCGTATCATGTGATCATCATGTGACTTACACTCTTATCTTTCTCAGACAGTGCTGGCAAGTCCACAACCATGCCGGGTAGATTAACCCCTTTTCTACTACCAAGCATTCCTCCATTTTGAACAACTAAATACACAAAACAACAATGATCAGTATAGCACGATACAGCAATGGTGCAGCTAGTGTATAGACACATATCGTCTGTTATTAGGTACAGCTAGTGTATAGACACATATCATCTGTTATTAGGTACAGCTAGCGTATAGACACATATCATCTGTTATTAGGTGCAGCTAGTGTATAGACACATATCGTCTGTTATTAGGTACAGCTGGTGTATAGGTACATATCATCTGTTATTAGGTACAGCTAGTGTATAGACACATATCATCTGTTATTAGGTACAGCTAGTGTATAGACACATATCATCTGTTATTAGGTACAGCTAGTGTATAGACACATATCATCTGTTATTAGGTACAGCTAGTGTATAGACACATATCATCTGTTATTAGGTACAGCTAGTGTATAGACACATATCATCTGTTATTAGGTGCAGCTAGTGTATAGACACATATCGTCTGTTATTAGGTACAGCTAGTGTATAGGTACATATCATCTGTTATTAGGTGCAGCTAGTGTATAGACACATATCATCTGTTATTAGGTACAGCTAGTGTATAGACACATATCATCTGTTATTAGGTACAGCTAGCGTATAGACACATATCGTCTGTTATTAGGTACAGCTAGCGTATAGACACATATCATCTGTTATTAGGTACAGCTAGTGTATAGACACATATCATCTGTTATTAGGTACAGCTAGTGTATAGACACATATCATCTGTTATTAGGTGCAGCTAGTGTATAGACACATATCGTCTGTTATTAGGTACAGCTAGTGTATAGGTACATATCATCTGTTATTAGGTACAGCTAGTGTATAGGTACATATCATCTGTTATTAGGTACAGCTAGTGTATAGACACATATCATCTGTTATTAGGTGCAGCTAGTGTATAGACACATATCGTCTGTTATTAGGTACAGCTAGTGTATAGGTACATATCATCTGTTATTAGGTACAGCTAGTGTATAGGTACATATCATCTGTTATTAGGTACAGCTAGTGTATAGGTACATATCATCTGTTATTAGGTACAGCTAGTGTATAGACACATATCATCTGTTATTAGGTACAGCTAGTGTATAGACACATATCATCTGTTATTAGGTGCAGCTAGTGTATAGACACATATCGTCTGTTATTAGGTACAGCTAGTGTATAGGTACATATCATCTGTTATTAGGTACAGCTAGTGTATAGGTACATATCATCTGTTATTAGGTACAGCTAGTGTATAGGTACATATCATCTGTTATTAGGTACAGCTAGTGTATAGACACATATCATCTGTTATTAGGTACAGCTAGTGTATAGACACATATCATCTGTTATTAGGTACAGCTAGTGTATAGACACATATCATCTGTTATTAGGTACAGCTAGTGTATAGACACATATCATCTGTTATTAGGTACAGCTAGTGTATAGACACATATCGTCTGTTATTAGGTACAGCTAGTGTATAGACACATATCATCTGTTATTAGGTACAGCTAGTGTATAGACACATATCATCTGTTATTAGGTACAGCTAGTGTACAGTCTGTTACGCACGTTTTGCTGAAGCTGTCAATAATTATACTTACTTTGACAAAAGTGTTCCTTATAAAGGAACATCACACGTATATATCCTTGCTATAAGTGCATACGTCTAATAACACGCCTGTACGGTATTAGCATGTATCGACCTAAGAAAAGTGTGTGTGTGTGATATATACATGCTTTCAGTGTGAACTGCACTGCCAGCGCCGCTCATAAAAATTGATGTTACACCCACTTTTTGTTGGCACCGAGTTTTGTAAAAGATCGCGTTGCTGAATTGTTAGTGAGACGCTAACGACGCAGTGATGCAGGATTAGCACGTTATCCAGTATCTTGTCATTGTCAACCAAATTTATAATGTTGTTCAGCGAAAATGAGCATAATAATCGATTTTTATCATCTCTGAACGAGGCGCCTCTGGCAGTACGGCCGGCTCACACTGTATACCACCTACCTGTCTGCAGAGAAGTATCTGTTTTATCAGTCACTTTCAATGACATTAGTCCATCATCAACAAACACCACATCTCCTCTCTCAACCACCTATACATAAAGGTCATTGACACACTATTCATACTACAAGATGGAAGTCATTGACATCATCATTGTTATTGTTACAACATACATCAAGTAACTTGCCTTGCAAATGTTCTTGTAATCAATGAAGACTCGGTTCGCATCACCACACTCTCTATACTGTTCATCAGTGGTCAGAGTGAGACTATCACCTGTCTTCAGCTCTACCTCTGCTGATCCACCCTACAACACACACATGACATGATGGAGGAGCAGTGTGAATCAGCTGCTTACTCCTTTCAACAAGCCTGTCCTTATCTCAGGTCCCTTTGTGTCTAAAGCAATGGCAATGTTCTTGTCAGGAACTTGTTTAGCAGCTGCTCTCACATTGTCAATAGTTGTCTTGTGAGTCTGTAGTGGAGCTCATCATGGCGTCAGCTAACACGCACACATGCACTGACCTCGTGTGATCCATGCGAGAAATTGAGGCGAGCAATACACATGCCTGACTCAATCAGCTTGACTAGCACCTCTACTGACTGGCTGGAGGGTCCTATACAGTACATGAAGCCACACACAGGTAGCTAGTGACGCGGCTTACCTATGGTACATATGATGCCAGTGTTTCGCACTGGTTGAGCATGTGTGAAGATGTCTAGCAAGCACAGGTGCTCCAGATGAGTGTTAGCTTGCTGCGCCATGAAGTGAGGCACCTCCAGCTCACCAAGCGAGCTACTGCGAGACCCTCTCTCGCTACCTTCACGATCCGCCATCTTAGTCGCAGGGGGTCCTTGTAAGTAGGTGTGGTCTAGCAAGCTCGCGCTAGCTGCCTATCAACCGGTAAACAATGGCGGCTGCTGCTGAGCTGAGGGTACTGAGCACAGCAAGGGCGGACCAGTTTGCAGTAGAGAGACTCCTGGGAGCGGGTCACAGTGGGATGGTTGTATCGGCTCGATGCACTAGAGAGGAACTAGCTGTCCGTCGGAAGCGGTATGCAGTCAAGCTGTTGTTCAACTTTACAGAAGACTACTCCTCTTTGACGAGTAACTCGTACGAGAATGAGTGGCTACTGCTGTCTCGAGTGCTGCCTCACCGCCATATTGTCCGCTTGTGGGGCCAGTTCGTCAGCAGCATTCCCGACTCCTTCGTCCAGCTAGCCCCGCCCATCATTGCAAGTAAAGCAACAAAGAAGACGGTTGGTGGGAAGCAGGTGCGAAAGAAGGGCCAGTTCCTAGTACTGGATTATCACCCGGGTACTCTCCAGAGTATGGCAGGTAGTGTGAGCTCGCCTCAGCTGCTCATCAAGTATTCGTGGCAGCTGTTATCAGCAGTTGAGTATCTGTTCACTGAATACAGAGTGTGCCATCTTGATATCAAGCTTAGTAACATTCTAATATCAGAACATGGTGACTTAGTGCTCTGTGACTTTGGATGTGCAGTTCAATTCAGTGACGGCCACTTTGTACTGCAATGGCGTCGTGGTGAGGCGGCCGGTGGTAACAAGGCTCATCTCTCTCCTGAGGTGTTGTCAGCTCATTACTGCTGTCGCTCTAATGGCAGAGGTACCATTGATTATAGCAAGCAGCCATCATTTGCAGTGGGTGTGGTCCTGTATGAGCTGATGACTGGTGAGCACCCTCTGCCAGACTATCCTCTTGGTTGGACTACTGGGACAGCAAGTGAGCTGAGATTCAGTTACACCGTGGATGACCTACCCAACCTGCCCAAGCACTATCCACATGTAGTTTGCTCTATGGTAGAGCAACTCCTTCATCCTGATCCGTCACGTAGGCTCTCTCTGTCCTTGGCCTTGCACATGCTCAAAGATGAGCTACAGCTGCCAGCAGCAGTAGGTCGTACTGTGAGGGAAGAGAATGAGCTAGCTCAGGTACAGTGTATATTATGCCTTGTGGACTGTATGACACATGTCAACACACAGGCTCAGCTTGTAGTGTTAGCTGCCGAGAGAGACTTTGCAGTGCATGAGATGAGGGCGATGGCAGAACATTGTCAAACAGTAGCTAATGAGTTTGAACAGTTGGCACAACATTGTGAAATTCTGAAGGAGCAGCTGGAAGAGGTATGTAATGTCTCCAGTATACTAGCTATAGCTCGGCTATTACCAGGTGAAAAGAGAGAGAAAGGAAGCAGTGAGTGCCAGTGAAGCAGCATTTGAGGTAAGTGAGGCACTAAGAGACAAGCTACAGCTGACCATCAAAGAGAAGGATATAGCTAAAGCGCAGGTGAGTGATGCAATGGCATGATGTGATGGTTCATGCCGACTGTTAGGTGGAAGAGTTGAGAGACATTACAACACGACTTCAAGTCAATCAGACCATACGGTGAGCTGCACCATGATGGCTCAACCATGGCTGCTTGTTGCTGTGATTGCACACAGTGAGTGCTGTAAGTGCAACAGCTTTTATTTATTGGAGGAGAATACAGAAACCTCATGCTGTGTCCACAATGGAGTGAGTAGATCCATTAGTATTATAATCTTTATAATAATAATTATATTATACAGAAGGTAAGTGTATCAATACTGTCATGTTTACTCACTGTCATCTGTGGTCGCTACTACTATACTCTACTGCTGCAGTATGTGAGTTACTATAATAATTATACATAATGTGTTGACTCCACCCTACAGCTGGTAAGTGATATATTATGCTACTCATGTGTTACTCTTTCAATGCTGACACCGCACACTGATCAATCAACACAGTTTGTGAGTAGCTATCATAATTTGAACTATTTATATTCTTATAATTATTAATTTTCAGAATGTGAGTGATACAATTTTAGTTTTGTCGATAATATTTTATATCATCATGTTTCTCTGACACTACTGTATACAGAGGGTAAGTTACTAGTCTATAACAGTACAGTATTATAACCCTTCATCATTACAGTGGAGCTGTTGCTACAAGACCGATCCAATGGCTACTGGATGTACTACATCATTCCATCAAACCTCTACTGCAGCTATCTGACATGGCCATTTCAACCTTGCCTAGTTCTAGACATATCATCAAACACATTACTCATCTTATGATAATATTATACAAGCAAAATTTAATCATTTTTAAAGACAACGCAATAATACAAGAGCAATATTCACTAATCTAGCACCAAGTAATAAACTCTTCAATTATACGGCTTGCTTGCTTGGTTTTCAAGGTGGACTTGGTGCACTATTAACTCATCTGTCAACTGGCTATTTTTCTCACACTCCAACATGCAATAACTAAAATAATTCAAAATTTCTCATTCACTAAAAGTGCCAATATTGATTATAATTGGTCTAAAGGTTGTTGAGATGTTCAACAAATTCATCACTTTAGCAAGTGTTTCCATGACAACACGAAATGACTGACAGTAGTCCTGACTCAGCCAGGTTAGTGAATTTGAGGAGTGTGTTTTCAACCACCCATCAATTCTCAGAGAGGGTGTGGTCTATAGTACAGCATAGCGCATCCTGATTCCTGGGCCTCCTAGCTAATACAAAAAGATTGATAATTTTTTTTGAAAAGCAGTTTTCAGAATTGAACATATTCTACGAAGACCCACACAGCATGAAAATTTAAATTCGATAGTGGGTCTCAGTGAGTTTTAGGTGTGTTTCACAACAGAATTTTTTATTTGATCACGTGAGATCAGGCGACAAAGTGAATATTTATTTCACATTATGTGATAAAAAAATCACATCAAATTTAATCAGAAAGCAAATATAACTTTTCGTGCTGTGCTGCAATAAAAATTATATAGGTCCTCTGTAGGTCCTGTTCTAACTTATGAATAGACACAAGCATTTTATTAGGTTGATAAAAAGCTGACCTCTGGTTGCTCCACAACGGTTCTCCCTCACATCAGTCTCTCATGGGCACCTGCTCCTCTCTTCGTATACAGCGTGCATGATAATACGATCAATAATATGAATAGTCCCTATGATACTAAGCTACAGTATTACAGTGGATCGCACCTCTATAGTACTCTACCTGGTTGCACGAGCCACCTCTTTGCCTTACTGGACAATCCTCTAGCCGAGCTCACGTACCCATGTGCGTTACTGGCCATTCCTTCCATCGTTGGGTATCTAGGCGTGGTTATTTATCTACGCCGCGCCTTCAACATTGACTACACCCACTAGTGAACTCATTACTATTCATGTATGTGCATTATTATAATATTCATTTTGAACAATAAATAAATTAATACTATTGCATGATGGTGACACCTCTCCACTGCTCCACCATCTCCTTCTCCATCACGATCACCATGGTAACACGTGCATTATGTTCTATTATCACACCATCACTAGTTGACATGCAGTATGCCATAGCTACTTACCATCCTCTGGACGATCCATTGAGGCACAGCAGAGTAGCCATCGGTAGTAGCAGCTATCTACAAACTCAAGAACAGGAGTAAAATATAGCAATACAAGGAGCATGCATGGAGCAATAGCTGACCGTTATATGTCGTGTGGAGGGTAGAACTTGCTACAGCTGGTAGTACTTGACCTACAGTAGCAGCAATGAGAATGTGAGGACACCATAGTATAACACTGTGTGGTACCATTATACACTGTTACCATGGTGATCGAGGAGGAGATGGTGATGGTGGAGCAGTGGAGAAGTGTCAACAGTGTGTGTGCATGTGTGTACATGGTGACCCACTACTTGATCCATTATTGACTATACTATACGTATTACATGACCCATTGCTAACTATACTACACACTACATGTATGTTACTCCTCACAGCAGTCCTCATGGTATGTGCTAGCTGATGGAGGTCACATGGCTTGATACTGTAAGCTAAGAATTAAAGAATATCCACATAAAGAATTGTTAAGATAAGAACTTTCATCACCAAACTGTAGGCATGGCTCACAAGCAGTGTGTTAATAATAGTGGGATAGATGGGATGCTGCTGCTGATGGTGTGGTTTGGCAGGGATCACAGCAGTGATGAGAGGGAGGGGGCTATCAAGCACCAGAGGGAGTCAGTGGTTACTGGATGAGTAGCAGACTACAGCAACATGTCTGACTCTTATGACTCAAGCTGCCCTGTAGAAAGAGAAATATAGCCATTCAGGCAGTTAGTGATGTAGCTGTGTTTGCATGAATCACTGCAGTAAGAGACAGAGAAGCACAATTTATGCTCAGTAGCAATTCAGGTCCGCACCACCGTGGCAAGATGATCCTGTAGAGAAGGAGAGACAATATGGTCAGCACACATGCTACACACTAGGGGAAGATACTCCAAATCAGAAAGAAGAATATGAAGTCAATAAAGTATACCCAAGGTGCGCAGATGATGAAGAGGTAACTAAGTGCCGAAGAACCACAAGCAAGGAAGTTAAGAGCGATAAAGAAAGCCAAGCGTCAACAAGAACCGTTGACAGCGACTAAGAATAGAAAAAGAAAGGCGCCATTAATTTTGGTGAACGCGAGTGACTCGGAGCGGCAAGGTGACCTGCTGCAGGTAGGAAAATCAATATTCAGTAGCCTGCTCGGGTGGTAGGACTGAAGGAAAACAGACAACAAACTCGAACTGTATGTGAGTGTGTATAGTGTACGTAGTAACTCACGGTGTCAGGGTTCACGCCGTAGAGACGCGGTGTACTGGCAGCAGATGATGACGAACAGGCTGGGTCGAAATCCTCGATTTATGATTGGCGCTCGATGACCTCGATTTATAAATAATGAGGTAGTTTGAAAATGGCGCTGTTTTCTTCCCGCGCTCCGTACATAGCTAGTATGCGAGGTTACCGCCAACCGGATACTAAAAGAGCAACCCATAATACCCATTCACGAGTACAGTGAGCTTTGACAATTACTGCACTGAATACAGCCTGCAACGCT
Organism: Haliclona indistincta; assembly: GCA_964017065.1. Classification (NCBI taxonomy): domain Eukaryota; kingdom Metazoa; phylum Porifera; class Demospongiae; order Haplosclerida; family Chalinidae; genus Haliclona; species Haliclona indistincta. The sequence continues at coordinate 77,979 of OZ024786.1, read as the reverse complement.
CTCTTGTCTGCACGACCTACTGTACCAACATGTCTGGACGACCTAGTCCTACTGTACCAACATGATTTCATTATTGTGTTGTTTGCTAAGAGTTTGAGCGGCCCACAGTCCTAAATGGAAAGCAACAGTGCTACTAATTGAATTTTGCTCCAATGCAATTTGCAATGCAATATTCAGACTGTTGTAGAATTGTTTTGAGTGACTCAAACCTTCCAAGAACACACTTGTTCTACTGTACTATGCATAATCTATTTTCTAAACTACTTTGCTAAGATGTTGAGCGGCCCACATTTCTACATGGAAACCAACAGTGCTTCTAATTGATATTCATTCCAATGCAATTTGCAATGCAGTATTCAGAGTGGCGTAGAATTTTGTTGAATGATACAATTAATTGTTAAGTGCTGTAGTAGCTACGGGAAAAACTCTGGGAATTAAGTATACCAATTGGGAATGAGTGGGGACTAAGTGGGAATGAAAGAGCATGAGTTTGTCTATAGTTTCACGTTTTTTAACCTTTGTACACGCTTTCCTTACAAAATTATAAAAGTAGGGAAAATCAAGAATTAATGGGGAAAGTACGACTGGTAATTGGAGTAATGAAAAGCACGCCAGTGGGCCAGTGTTGAGTCAGTCAACAAAATTCTACGCCAGTCTGAATATTGCACAGCAAATTGCATTGGAATGAATATCAATTAGAAGCACTGTTGGTTTCCATGAAGAACTGTGGGCAGCTCAACATCTCAACAAAGTAGTTTAGACTATAGATTATGCATAGCAGAGTGGAACAAATCTGCTTTTGGAAGTGTTGAGTCACTCAACAAAATTCTACGCCAGTGTGAATACTACATTGCAAATTGCATTGGAATGAATATCAATTAGAAGCACAGTACTTTCCATGTAGAACCGTGGGCCGCTCAACATCTCAACAAACTAGTTTAGACTATAGATTACGCATAGTAGAGTGGAACAAATCTGCTTTTGGAAGTGTTGAGTCACTCAACAAAATTCTACGCCTGTGTGAATACTGCATTGCAAATTGCATTGGAATGAATATCAATTAGAAGCACTGTACTTTCCAAGTAGAACAGTGGGCCGCTCAACATCTCAACAAAGTAGTTTAGACTATAGATTATGCATAGCAGAGTGGAACAAATCTGCTTTTGGAAAGTGTTGAGTCACTCTACAAAATTCTACGCCAGTGTGAATACTGCATTGCAAATTGCATTGGAATGAATATCAATTAGAAGCACTGTACTTTCCAAGTAGAACTGTGGGCCGCTCAACATCTCAACAAAGTAGTAATTAGACTATAGATTATGCATAGCAGAGTGGAACAAATCTGCTTTTGGAAGTGTTGAGTCACTCAACAAAATTCTACGCCAGTGTGAATACTGCATTGCAAATTGCATTGGAATGAATATCAATTAGAAGCACTGTACTTTCCATGTAGAACCGTGGGCCGCTCAACATCTCAACAAAGTAGTTTAGACTATAGATTATGCATGGTAGAGTGAAGCAAATCTGCTTTTGGAAGTGTTGAGTAACTAAACAAAATTCTACACCAGTGTGATCACTGCATTGCAAATTGCATTGGAATGAATATCAATTAGAAGCACTGTACTTTCCAAGTAGAACAGTGGGCTGCTCAACATCTCAACAAAGTAGTTTAGACTATAGATTATGGATAGCAGAGTGGAACAAATCTGCTTTTGGAAGTGTTGAGTCACTCAACAAAATTCTACGCCAGTGTGAATACTGCATTGCAAATTGCATTGGAATGAATATCAATTAGAAGCACTGTACTTTCCAAGTAGAACTGTGGGCCGCTCAACATCTCAACAAAGAAGTTTAGACTATAGATTATGCATAGCAGAGTGGAACAAACCTGCTTTTGGAAGTGTTGAGTCACTCAACAAAATTCTACGCCAGTGTGAATACTGCATTGCAAATTGCATTGGAATGAATATCAATAAAAAGTAAAAAGGACACAAACAAGAAATTAAAAAGATTTCTATCGAAATCAAAAGGATGTAGGGTTGTGAAATCTACCACTGGTTCACAATGTAAACTAACAAGGAACAAGCATGGAATGGTAACACGATTGACTTGCTAACAGACCATAGATCCCTACATTAGTGGCTGCTGTATGTGGTTGACCTAGTTGCTGTTGACTGCTGACACCTGACGTGCATTCATGCAGCTTGTGCACAGCCACTGATGTAGGGATCTATGGTCTGTTAGCAAGTCAATCGTGTTACCATTCCATGCTTGTTCCTTGTTAGTTTACATTGTGAACCAGTGGTAGATTTCACAACCCTACATCCTTTTGATTTCGATAGAAATCTTTTTAATTTCTTGTTTGTGTCCTTTTTACTTTTTAGTGAAGTGCAGTTCAATATCATGAACGTACTGAGCCGTTTCCACCATTAATTTAGTTTTCCTGTTGTTGATGGCTTTTCTTTATTATAAACAATTTTAAACTTGTAGCTAAAAATAATTATTATGCTGTACATATCAGCTCGCCTACGCATACATGCTAGCCTCGCCTCCAGGCTAGATATCATAATAATATAGCCTGGTACAGACTGTCTACGCATGCGCGCAATATCTGCACTGATAATTAAGGTGGAGAATTAATTATATTCATGACTTTTGCAAGTAGCTGTATTTTCCTAGCCATGGGTATTCGTACAGACTGAGTCGCTGCGTGCAGCTTGCTTGCCTATTGATAGGCATCGAATATAGCAAATTTCAGCAATGCAGTGTTAGCCATCGCGGAGCTACGAGCTCGCCCTGTGAAGACCAAGCACGATCGATTGTAAACACTCTTTCTTTAGTTGTGCGGAGGGGGGGTACGAAGCTAAAACTGCTCGAGCATGCTCATCTGCCATCTGTGCAGGAATCCATGCGATGTTTTCGCCGAGCGCTGCTCGTACGCGATATTACAGCTATGTGGTGCCAGACAGCACAGCCTGCGTTGCTGTAATATCGCGTACGAGCAGCACCATTCCAGCTTTGCCAACTCTCTCAAGAGCATATTTTACAGCGTCATTGAGGGTATCGGTAGCAGTAACAGTAGCGCTAGTCATTGTTGATGTAAATTGGAACGGACGTATATCTAAACGTGCGCGAACAAATTCACGGAACGTACACGGTGTTTTACTAATTACACCAGTTTTGGTGTAATTTTGGAGCATGCGCAGACAGTCTGTACCAGGCCATCTCTCAGCTTTGGGGGAGTGGCATGGAGGCGAGGCTACATACATGCAAGCATGAAGTGCATACGAGCCCCGCCCATACTAGTTTGTAGATCTGAACGGCGGTTATAATTATCTGGCAAGCGCAGAATGGTGATCCTATACGTTCAGACGATCTTACCGTTCTTCGAAGACTCCAGACAGATATGTGTTCTCCGTGATCCATACGGAGCGGAGATACTCAAGGTAGTTCTTGGTCACGTGCGCTGACCACTGCTTGGTCACGTGCGCATTGCGCAATCACAATAATGGCGTCTAACACTTAGCTGACAATGGATCACGATCGAGAACTCGCGGAATGTATATCGCCGTTTCGCTAAAAACAAAGTTCAAAAGGCACCTGCCAGGAGAATTTCACGACTGTTCGTGGGTGTTTTGGTCTCGGCACTGCTCGCGTAAAGGAGGTAGGTGCGCTGAAGAAGAAAGAAAGAAGAAAGAACGAAGAAAACGAAGATGACGAAACTCGATTTTCACCGTTTCTAGGTTCGTCGCTTTAGTAACAGTGTAGAGCACTCTCCTTGCTACTGTAAGATGGGGCAACGCCAGAGAGCAGATCTAAGTGTCCTTGAACGTATAAATTCACCACCTGGCGAAATATCAGCGTTTGAACGCTATACATTGTATGTAGCCGCCATCTTGTTTTTCCGTTCAACCCTAAATAGGGAGGCACTACCGTGCCTCCCTAATTATAAGCACTGTACTTTCCATGTAGAACCGTGGGCCGCTCAACATCTCAACAAAGTAGTTTAGACTATAGATTATGCATAGTAGAGTGGAACAAATCTGCTTTTGGAAGTATTGAGTCACTCAACAAAATTCTACGCCAGTGTGAATACTGCATTGCAAATTGCATTGGAATGAATATCAATTAGAAAAACTCTTGCTTTCCATGTAGAACCGTGGGCCGCTCAACATCTTAGCAAAGTAGTTTGGACTATAGATTATGCATAGTAGAGTGGAACTAATCTGCTTTTGGAAGTGTTGAGTCACTCAACAAAATTCTACGCCAGTGTGAATACTGCATTGCAAATTGCATTGGAATGAGTATCAATTAGAAGCACAACATCTCAACAAAGTAGTTTAGACTATAGATTATGCATAGTAGAGTGGAACAAATCTGCTTTTGGAAGTGTTGAGTCACTCAACAAAATTCTACGCCAGTGTGAATACTGCATTGCAAATTGCATTGGAATGAATATCAATTAGAAAAACTCTTGCTTTCCATGTAGAACTAGGCTTGAGCTAATTATTCTTTTATTTTTTCCTATTATTCTTTTTAGAATTTCTCAATTTTTCATCCTATTATTAGGGAGACACGGTAGTGTCTCCCTATGTAGGGATGAACGAGAAAACAAGATGGCGGCTACATACAATGTATTAGCGTTCAAACGCTGGTATTTCGCCTGGTGATGAATTTTATACGTCCATAGACACTTAGATCTGCTATCTGGCGTTGCCCCATCTTACAGTAGCAAGGAGATCGCTCGAAATTGTTACTAAAGTGACGAACCTGGAAACGGTGAAAATCGACTTTCGTCATCTTCGTTTTCTTTCTTTCTTTCTTTCTTTCTTTCTTTCTTCAACTCGTCTAGCGCCTTAACACGAATACTGTACTCAGCTAAACACCCACTAATATTCATGAAATTCTTCTGGCATGTGCCTTTTGAACCTAGTTTTTAGCGAAATGAAAGTTTTATTCAAGCGGACTTCACGATCACGAGCTGTAGCTAGCAATGTGCATGACGCCATTTAAAATGCGCACGTGATGTAACGTGAGCGCGCACATGTTGTCTTTGAGTGGCTTCCACTTTTGCTGTCCGCTCTTGTGTTTCTCTGCTCTACCTGTCCGTGAGAGTCCGTCCATTTCAGAAGATTGCGACTGTTGATTCTACTTTTGCCACACCGAAGTTTGGATTTGCTTTTGGATTCGTCGTCTCGTGTCTCGATCTGTCTGTCACTGAAGAAAGTTGTAAGTTCAATAATTATTTTGAAGAAGGTTAGTTCTGGTATAGTAATCATGCCTAGTAAAACACGTAGAAAACACACATATAATCAACAGCGTTATGGAGTGAATAGAGATAAAATACTAGCTGAGAGAAAAGAAGCGTATGATACCAATTCTGAGTCTAAGAAAGCAGCATCTAAAATTGCTTCGAAGAAGGCTTATGAAAAGAATCCTCAGCTTAAGAAATTGGTGTCAAAGATTGCTGCAAAGCAAGCTTATGACAAAAACCCGGAGACTAAAAAACTGGCGTCAAAGATTGCTGCAAAGCAAGCTTATCACAAAAACCCGGAGACTAAAAAGCTGGCGTCAAAGATTGCTGCAAAGCAAGCTTATCACAAAAACCCGGAGACTAAAAAACTGGCATCAAAGATTGCTGCAAAGCAAGCTTATCACAAAAATCCGGAGACTAAAAAACTGGCGTCAAAGATTGCTGCAAAGCAGGCTTATTTGAAAGATTCAACTGCCAAGAAGGTTGCTGCTTTGTCCAGGTACCATAGTAAATCAGATAAAATCAAAGCACAACGTAGGGCAAAGTACCGTAATAGTTCGCATCAGAAGAAAGTGTCATCACGTGTTTGGTATCTCAAAAACACGAAGGTTAAGACACAAGCTTGTATGGCGTACTATGCTAAACGTAAAGAAATCATTTCCCACACTAGGAGAATCAAATACTATTTGTCTCCTCCAAAATCTAGTGTAAAGGAAATGTACATCAATGAAGTAATAAGAGAATTGCTATCAAATCGTAAAGCAAGAACCGAGGTTATGAAAGCTTTTAAAGAGCAGCCTATAGCAAAGCGATTGGCTACTAAAATCTCTTATCGTGTTGCATGTAGAATAGCAGCTCGTAGGCTGGTTCATGAAGCCTTAAAGAAGCGCAAGGAATATGCTGCTAATTTGATTAAATCTGCTAAAAGTATCAATGCAAAGAGTATCAAAAGCAGAGATGACTTTGGTGAAGGCACTCATCGCAAAAAATCATGTGATCCATACTTCTATGAAGCATCGTATGTAAAGGATGATGATGATTCAGATGTGCCTGATCGTATTGATCCTTCCAGCCAGCCTCGTGATGAAATGCCGTGTACCAGTGATTGTAAGCCAATCACTGATGATGAAGTCAATGCAATTGTTAGACTAAAGAATGCCTTTACTCTTCCAATGCATGAGTTACGACAAGCATTACAATCATGTGATGACTGCCCAAACGATCGCCAAATGTTGGGTCATTCTTTGGCATGTCATCAAACTGGTAGTATGTGTAATAGTGAGCTTCGTATCTTACGAGCAGCTTCAGCACATCATAAAGTACTGCGAACGTTTATGCGTCGAGTATATAGTGCAAAAGCAAGTCACGAATCCCTTGCTGGCATTGATCGTGCCCTAGGCGAAGGTGATTTCAAGCATTTACTTTCTGCAACTGGGAAGAGCTTTGACGAGTTGCTAACAACTAATGATTTTGTTGGTGAGGAAGGCTCCTCAATAAACAACTCGTTTTTTAGAGTGCTGAACTTAGAAACCACCTTGCAGTTACAGCATGCTCTAGTCATATCTCAACTTGAGAAACAGTGGAATGACGATGCTGAAAACGTGTGTTGTAGCTGTCAATGCTTGTTTCAGAGAAAATCTGTCACAAAAGTCAACTTCTCAAAGCATTTTGATTCGGACATTGGGTCAGAGCTCATAGACTATATACTGAAGCACACTCCTCCAGGCGAGGATGAAACACTCTATATGTGTAGCTACTGTAAACCCAAAATCAAAGCCGGTGTATTGCCACCACGATGTGTTTTAAATGGTTTGGAAACCATACCCATTCCATCTGAGCTTGATAAACTCGATGCCCTTAGTAAACAGTTCATTCAGCTTGCTAAATGTTTTCAGACAGTAGTTAGATTAGGCACATACACCTGCAAAGTGCCTGTGTACAACTCATTGAAAGCTTGCAAGGGTAGTGTATTTTTTCTGCCTTTACCATTCAATAAAACGTGTGAAACGCTGTCCAATGTTGAAGGATCGGCAAAGTCTGGTGTTGCATCACCAGAATTGTACATACTAGTGAATGGTAAACCCACAAAAGCTAATGTTGTCTGGCGTTCACTGGTCAATATAGAACGTGTGAAAGCAGCTATAAGAAAGCTGAAAGAGATTCACAAACTTTATAAGTCAGTAGAAGCAGACAGCCTCGATGAAACTACACAAAAAGTAATCGAAGTGGCTAACAATGCAACCACTAAGATGCTAGATAAGGCTACTGCTGACGATATAGCTGGTTATCAGTCCTATACTATTAGGTATTTAGATAATCAGATTCCAACTATTTCTGACATTGACCAATACAAGTTGGTTAATGTTACAGAAGCACCTATTCACAGTAGATTGAAAGACTTGGATGTTATGTGCTTTCCTGTACTTTACCCAAACGGGCAATTTGGTGAGAATCATCCTCGCAACAAAGAAATCACTTTGAGCTTTAGCGAGTTTGTCAAACAACGTTTGCATAACAATGACTCGCGATTTCGCAAAGATGCCTCATATGTATTCTATCTGCTGAATCAAAAAACCCTACGTGAAGTAGGTAACGGCGTCTACAATGTCCTTCATTCCTCACGAGGAGTTGCTATGTCTGTTAAGCAGCTACTAGCTAAGGTTGAAGCCTCTGATGAACGGTTAGAAGCAAGCCTCTTCACAATGCTTCAGTCAGTACGTGGTAGCAAACAGTATTGGTGGCAGCGTAAGAGTGATCTCAAGTGCATGGTGCGTAACTGGGGATCACCAACATTGTTTCTCACATTCAGTTGTGCTGAATATGAGTGGAGTGATATGGCTCGTTACCTCAGGAAGGTAAACAATGTCTCTCCAAGTTACGATATAGGAAGACTTTGCACAGAAGATCCTATATCGGTTTCTCGAAAATTTTCTGAGAAATTTCATGCCTTCTTTCGCACTGTCATATGTAAAGGTCAGATATTGGGTGAAGTAGAGCACTTCTACTGGAAGAAGGAGTATCAAGCCAGAGGTGCACCTCATTACCACGTCCTGTTGTGGATAAAAGATGCACCAGTTATTGGCTGTGATGACTCTGCTGCTGTATTGAAATGGATCCAGGAAAGGGTTACTTGTCACATTCCTGACAAGAAAACCAGTCCTGAATTGCATGAGCTCGTCACAAGATATCAAATGCATAAGTGTAGTGCATATTGCAAGCGCAGACGAAAGGTCGGCAGTACGTTCATAACTTACTGTAAGTTTGGCTTTCCTCGTCCGGCTTGTGAAACAGGTATTGTGCACTCTGTAGAAGACTCTCTTAAAACTCGTAAGAAAATCTACGAACTTCCACGAACAGAGTCTGAGGTTAGAGTGAATGACTATAATCCTCTGATTCTGTTATTGTGGAAAGCTAACATTGACATACAGTTTGTGTCAGAGTCTTCTCTTGCATTAGCTCATTACGTTAGTGGCTATGTCACTAAAGCAGAAAGAAGCAACATGCAAGACATTTGGAGAGAAATCCAAGACAGTAAGAGCATTTATAGCAAGCTCTACAAATTTGGAATGAAAGCTTTGAGCTCACGAGAGTGTGGTTTGTATGAGGCTGCCGACTTGTTGTTGGGTGACCACTTGACTGAAAAATCAGAAGCAATACAGTTCGTAAATGTATCTATGCCTCACAAACGAAATCGACGACTCAAAAGTCACGCAGCTTTGACGGAGCTTTCAAAGTCAGATCCTGATAGTGAGGATTTATTTGAGTCGAATCTTGTAGACACTTACTATCCCAATCGTCCCGATAAGCTTGAGGACATGTGTCTTTACGACATTGTCGCTAATTACACTTGGTATCACACTATTGTCAAAGGTGTGAAACAAACTGAATTCAAAAGGCGCGGCAAACCTGTGTTACCCAATCACAAGTTATATGATTTGAGAAATGAAAATCAGAAAGAAGATTATTACTATTCTCTAATCATGCTTTTTGTGCCTTTCCGAAATGAGAGTGAGCTTTTAGTAGAAGACGAGACTGCTGAAGAAGCATTTAATCGGCATTTTCCTGACACTGGTGAAAACCGTTGCTTGACTCACCACACTCGATTACAGCAGATGCTTGAATGTAATCGTAGTGTTAAACTAATCAATGAAGCCAGACAATCTGATTGTCCAGAGCAAAAGGTTGATAGTGAGCCACAGCTAATCTGTGAAGCAGTTGCTGCAATGCAGGATGCTGTAAGCATGGTCACTAAGTGTGAAGACACGCTTAGTCTTTCTGATAGGACCAACATGTTGAATGCAGATCAGAGGCGAATATTTGACAAAGTCAAAGAGCATATGATTCACGTGCAACAACATGAAACAAATGATTGTTCTTGTGACTTACCTCCATTGTGCATGTTTGTCACAGGTGTCGCTGGAACAGGTAAATCATTTCTTATCGAGACAATCAAAGCATTTGTAGCTCAACTGTGGCCTAGTACTGATTGCTCATGTGCCATAACTGCACCAACAGGTTTAGCTGCGTTTAATGTTGGTGGCATGACTATCCACCGGTTATTTCAGCTACCTGTCCAGCACGGGGGTAGGTCAGCCGTTCATTGGTCCTTACCAAAAGCTGCACACAAAGTGATGAAAACAGCTCTGCGCAATGTGAAGTTATTCATTGTAGATGAAATTTCAATGGTTAGTAGCCTCAATCTAGCATACATTCATCTGCGCTTGAATGAGCTATATGGAGGTGTCGACTACTTTGGAGCACGAAATATGATTGTTTTCGGTGATTTGCTTCAACTTGAGCCTGTTGGTGGTCAACCAGTATTTTCAGCTGTACCTGACACTGTAGTCAAGTACAGAATAGGCTGTGCAACCTCTCCCAATATATGGGAAGAAACTGTTGTATACGATGAGCTAACCATCAATGAGCGTCAGAAAGGTGACAAAGACTATGCAACGCTGCTTAATGGTATTAGAATTGGTGAAGTTACAAGCTCCACCATAAGCACTCTCCAATCAAGAGTGTTTACTTGCTCATTGACTGAGAAAATTGCTGAGTTGCAAGAACAAGGAATAATGGTAGTAACATTTTTTCCTACACGCAAGCAATGTGACGAGCTAAACAATAAAATGCTCAAATCTCTTCCTGGTAAATCATTCGAACTAGAATGTACTGATGATGTTGACGAAACTGTCAGTAAACTTAAGTGGACAAAAACTGCTGACAAACAGCTCCATAAATTAAACCATGATTGTAACATGACAGGAGGACTGCAAAGTATTCTAGTGTTAGCTATTGGAGCACGTGTTATGTTACGCCGTAACGTTGACACAAAGAAAGGTCTAGTCAATGGTTCATTGGGTACAGTTACTGCAATAACTAAACAATTTGTAACTGTACAATTTGATCACTTGACCAGCCCATATCAGGTTGAAAGGGTCAAGAGCAGATTCGTTGTTATGAAAAACTACTATGTTCGTCGAGAACAATTTCCATTGATATTGGCATATGCTGTTACTATACACAAGTCACAGGGATTGTCCCTGGACCATGCCATTATTGATCTGTCGGATAAAGTTTTTTGTGCTGCAATGGCTTATGTTGCTTTGTCTAGAGTAAGATCACTCACGGGCTTGCATCTCCTCTCATTTGATCCAAAGTCCATTATAGTCAGCAATCGATCTTTAGAGGAGTATAATCGTCTACGTAAAAAGTATAGACCTGATCTTCCTCTGTACACCATTCCTGTTCAACAGGCTTCTAAACGTAAGCTTGTTGGAAAACCTGATACTGACCAAGTAGATACTGTGGTTGTTCCCAGCAAGAAAATAAAATGCTCACAAACCACTACCAAGCAACAAACAATACCTGTTAGCACCCTGGGCATTCATCGAAAACGAACTAGCATTGCCCCTGTTCAAACTACTAAACCAGCTAAAAGAGCTTGTAATAGTAGTGCTCCTAACAAGCAACTTCACACTACTGCTAGTGCACAAAATGATGATTGCTCAATTACAGGGTCATTTGATCCAGCACGTACACAAAGATGGCCGTACTACTACTATCCTGTAGACTTAGAATGGCAAAAAACTGCTTGCGCTACTCTTGGTCTAGAACACCATCATCCACCATCCAGACGTAGAGGTGGTGGTGCTAATGTACCTCTTACTCCACCTGATCACAACCATACTAAAGACATAGATGGTGATGGGAACTGTATGTTCCGTTCCTTTTCATATGTGATCACTGGTTCACAAGCTCAGCACATGGCAGTACGCCAAGCTATATTAGATCATATGGTAGCAATCTCCCATCTGTTGTATGCTCACCAGTATGATCTGTTTGCAGGTTACTCAAGTGTACAAGAGTACATAGAGCGCACTAAAATGAATCAAAATGAAACTTGGGGCTCTGACATTGAGATAATAACCTTATCTCATCTCATCAACACGTGCATTTTTACCTACAGTACACAAGATCAAAATTGGTACAGGTTTAGTCCACATTCTGTTGATAGAACCTTGCCTGATGACATAACACAAAGGGCAATGTATTTGAGATATCTCCCTGGGCATTATGACGTTGTTCTTAGAACATTATCTGTTTAATCACTGGACATGAAAGTAAGAACATTGTTTGTGTGCTTCGATTGATGCAATACAATGGCTTTAGTCATGTCTAAAATTAATAGATCACTGTAATCTGTCATCATAGTGTGTGCTTGCCTTAGACAAGTTATGTGCTCTAAATAGAGCGCTATTGCCCATGTGGTGTTGTGACTGCTGTAATACAATAAGCTTAGTCATTTTATGTGCTTTAATACAGAGCACTATTGCCGTGTGGTCATGGTGTCTGCTGATACTAGCGTTGAGTGAAATCACATGTCCGCAGGTGTTGTAATCTTTACTGATTTTGAGATAATATCTCTGCTCTTGCTCTGATACATCGTAGTCACTTGACCTCTTGTCTACCAACACATGTATGGTATTGACACAGTGTTGAGTCTACTGAGGTATTATGTAGCAATGACGCAGATGTTAGTAATCAATTCTTTATTAATCTCAATACTTCTGACATGTGGTGGTATACTTGATGTTGGTAATGGCAACCTATGATCACCTACTAAGTGTGTTTACATAAGGCAGTCTACTATACATACATGTGGTCAATTTCAATTTTACTGTCTGCAAGTACCCCAGACCTAACATGGTAGTATTATGCCCATACAATTGTGAGCTTAGCACATGTGGTAATAGTGTTGATGACAAAAAAATTGCATAAACACAAGTACTCCTGATATGTGAAAACTGGATAAGTGAAGGTTTACTGTATGGACGTACTCTGTGTTTACTTTGCATTTTCTCCCCCACAGAATGTATGTGCGAGGTCTACCCAAACACTCAATTTTTTTCCACTCTGTGAGACTGCACCTTGTCGTTGGTAGAGTGGCTGAGTATCCATTGTGGCTGATTAAAATTTCTAATGCCATATTTGGGGAAACCAAGACAGTCTCTGTATATTGTCGAAGATCAACCAAAGGTAGGCTACTTTTTGTGCTTAACAATTACTATTAATTTTTTTCACATTTTTATTTTTGTAGGTGATGATGATACCAATGACATTGTTCAACCAATAGCTATATGAAACATGTTCAAAATAAAGTATTATTAAGAAACTTTTTATTAAAATTTTTGACGACTATTATAAATTTTTATGAATAAAATTAAGAAAAATGGATACAAACAAGAAATAAAAAGATTTCTAACGAAATCAAAAGGATGTAGGGATGGTAGATTAGCAATGAAGAAATCTGTCACTGGGCCCCAATGTAAACAAACAAGGAACTACCCTGGAATGGTAAGACGATTGACTTGCTAACAGACCATAGATCCCTACATCAGTGGCTGCACATAAGGATTGGATCTAGAGTGAACTAATGTTACCTATGATGCTGTTATTGATCCAATTATTAGTGTTGTTATCAGATCAGGGCTTCAAATTAGCACTAGCCAGCTAGCCCAGGGCTAGTAAAATATAGCTTGGTCTAGTAAAATATACAGGTTGGTAGCCCAGCTGGCTATACTTATACACTTACTGCAGAATTTGACTGGAACAAGTTGATTAATGCTTAAAATTAGCTTAATCTAAGTTAAACCCCATTACTCTACATCCAATCCTTATGTGCAGCCACTGATGTAGGGATCTATGGTCTGTTAGCAAGTCAATCGTCTTACCATTCCAGGGTAGTTCCTTGTTTGTTTACATTGGGGCCCAGTGACAGATTTCTTCATTGCTAATCTACCATCCCTACATCCTTTTGATTTCGTTAGAAATCTTTTTATTTCTTGTTCCCATGATATTGACCGATTATTCTCAGATTATTCCTATTATGTTTTCGAAAAAAAATTAATGTGCACAATTACAAAATTCATGAGATGTTATAATAGTGAACTATAGCTAATCATTTGTTCGTTTGTTGTACTGTAGCATAACAGAGGCTTCAACGTAATCTTCAAGTGTTCTTAGCTGCCTCTTCCCAAATGAGTTATTCAAAACAGAAAACACTCTTTCTGCAGCACCAGAAGAAGGCTGAAGAAGAAAGACATTTTGAGCAGTTTCACTCCATTTTGGAACAGACGATGAATTGTCATTCCAAAATTGTAAGCTCGAATACTCAGAAGAAATCTCATCTGTAAGAACAGCGTATTTTGGAAATTCTTCTCTAAGCTCAGATAACTTTGTTGGTGTAATAAATGGAAGATTAAGTAAACTATTCAAATCAGCACATTCAGGTTTAATTTTTTTGACAAAGTGCGGTGAAAAGTAACGAGCAGCTTTGAATGCCTTCATAGGAGTGTCCATCAGTTCTGCCTTTAGATGCTCGTCAAAGTACCTCATTGCTGGCTTAATGCAATCTCTAGCATGCCTCATCCATTTCAACTCAGTATCATTCTTGCCTTTGGCTATTGACCTCACTACTGCCTGAACATTAGGATAATGATCCATTTTGACAGCTACATTGAGTGAGCTAACTATATCAAAGCATTCCAATACAATCGGCTCATCAGATTCTAACTTGTATGTAGCTTCAACAAAAGGCTTTCCTGCATCAACAATGGCAGCAAGTTCTACTTTGAGGCATTGTATTTTTATAGGACTGTCAAAATATTCTAACAATTTTGCTCTTGTATTACCCGAAAAGTCATCTGCACTCCTGAGAAATGGTTCTATATCGCCAAAAGCTTTCACCAGCTGGTGCATAACTTCCCATTTAGACCACCATCTAGTAGGGCAGTAGCTATCAACTGTAAGGCCAGTCTTTTCCTTCCACAAGAACTTTGCCAATGAGCTGTGTGAAAATAAACTAACCCAATATGTAGTAAATTCGTTAGCATACGGAGCATTGAACCTTTCGCCGACACGATTCAAAGTATGTGAAAAGCATCCAATCCCCAAGACACATGGATAAACAACTTTTAAAGTTCTAAGTGCCGCATTATTTGCTGAAGCGCAATCATGCATAATACCAAGAACTTGATCAGAGATGATTCCAAATTCGGTTGACAATATATTAATAACTGTACGAGCGATTTCATCACCAGTCATAGTCTTAACTAGCATTTGTAATCTTATTAATCTTTGTTCAATAGACCACTCTGTTGAGACAAAGCGAACAACAACTACAAAAATTTCACCAAGCCTACTTGTTCCATCAAATACGATAGAAACATGCTTGCCATTCATTTCTCTTTTTACTAGGTCTTTTTCTTGTTGAAGAATAAATGGAATCATGTCTGACATATGCCGGCGATCTGTTAAACGATACGCATGTTCTTCAAGCAAATCCTTGAACATATTTAATTTAGTTAAAGGCACTCCAGCCAGCAAGAATGTACGAACAACTTTTAAGCGATACAAACGATGGGCTTCAGGCAATGTTTCACCTATAGGATTTTCAGCCCTGTCATAAACCTTCATTGCCTCCACAATTTCTACATCATTTCTTTGCCTTTTTTCAAGCTTAAGTTTATTGGAGATATGCTTGGCAGATTTTATGTGATTGTTAAGAACGCTGGTCTTAATTGAGATCTCTTCTCGGCAGGCACGACAAAATAATTTCTTATTAGAGACAGTTAAACATTCTTTAGCATACCGTGCATCTTTGACTCGATGTTCAGGCGTGATTGATTTTGGATCACTGTTAGGATTGGAACCTTTGGCCCGCTTCTTTCCCTTGGGAGGCGGATTACGATCGATTGTCCGTTTCCTTGAAAGTTCAGAAGGCCTTGGAGGACGTAGCACGGTAAGAATACTAGGTGCTGCAGCTTGCTTAGCAGCTGTTGGCGTTGCCTTGTGGGTAGCAACTACATGATTCTCTGATCCTGTTTGATCGTCTGATGATTCATCGTTTGCACTGGCTTCCTCTTCGCTATCACTCACACTCAGAGACAGTTCGTAATCGGCGTCACCATTCCCTCCCGTGGTCAACTCTTCTATTGCTGCTTCTACTGAGAGAGTTTTAGCTGCCATAGTGATTCGTGTTGACTTAGCGCACGTGCTTGACGTATCAAAATTTGACCGATTATTCCAGAATATTCTCAAATTCTTTTCATTGCCTATTATTCTCAAAATTATTCCGGCATAATAAGCGCATGCCTATGTAGAACCGTGGGCCGCTCAACATCTTAGCAAAGTAGTTTGGACAGTAGATTATGCCTAGTAGAGTAGAACAAATCTGCTTTTGGAAGTGTTGAGTCACTGAACAAAATTCTACGCCAGTGTGAATTCTGCATTGCAAATTGCATGGAATGAATATCAATTAGAAAAACTCATACTTTCCATGTAGAACCGTGGGCCGCTCAACATCTTAGCAAAGTAGTTTAGACAGTAGATTATGCATAGTAGAGTGGAACAAATCTGCTTTTGGAAGTGTTGAGTCACTCAACAAAATTCTACGCCAGTGTGAATACTGCATTGCAAATTACATTGGAATGAATATCAATTAGAAAAACTCTTGCTTTCCATGTAGAACCGTGGGCCGCTCAACATCTTAGCAAAGTAGTTTAGACAGTAGATTATGCATAGTAGAGTGGAATAAATCTGCTTTTGGAAGTGTTGAGTCACTCAACAAAATTCTACGCCAGTGTGAATTCTGCATTGCAAATTGCATGGACAATTAGAAAAACTCTTGCTTTCCATGTAGAACCGTGGGCCGCTCAACATCTTAGCAAAGTAGTTTAGACAGTTCATTATGCATGGTAGAGTGGAACAAATCTGCTTTTGGAAGTGTTGAGTCACTCAACAAAATTCTACGCCAGTGTGAATACTGCATTGCAAATAGCATTGGAATGAATATCAATTAGAAAAACTCTTGCTTTCCATGTAGAACCGTGGGCCGCTCAACATCTTAGCAAAGTAGTTTAGACAGTAGATTATGCATAGTAGAGTGGAATAAATCTGCTTTTGGAAGTGTTGAGTCACTCAACAAAATTCTACGCCAGTGTGAATTCTGCATTGCAAATTGCATTGAATGAATATCAATTAGAAAAACTCTTGCTTTCCATGTAGAACCGTGGGCCGCTCAACATCTTAGCAAAGTAGTTTAGACAGTTAATTATGCATAGTAGAGTGGAACTAATCTGCTTTTGGAAGTGTGGAGTCACTCAACAAAATTCTACGCCAGTGTGAATACTGCATTGCAAATTGCATTGGAATGAATATCAATTAGAAAAACTCTTGCTTTCCATGTAGAACCGTGGGCCGCTCAACATCTTAACAAAGTAGTTTAGACAGTAGATTATGCATAGTAGAGAGGAACAAATCTGCCTTTGGAAGTGTTGAGTCACTCAACAAAATTCTACGCCAGTGTGAATTCTGCATTGCAAATTGCATGGAATGAATATCAATTAGTAAAACTCTTGCTTTCCATGTAGAACCGTGGGCCGCTCAACATCTTAGCAAAGTAGTTTAGACAGTTGTTTATGCATGGTAGAGTGGAACAAATCTGCTTTTGGAAGTGTTGAGTCACTCAACAAAATTCTACGCCAGTGTGAATACTGCATTGCAAATTGCATTGGAATGAGTATCAATTAGAAAAACTCTTGCTTTCCTTGTAGAACCGTGGGCCGCTCAACATCTTAGCAAAGTAGTTTAGACAGTAGATTATGCATAGTAGAGTGGAACAAATCTGCTTTTGAAAGTGTTGAGTCACTCAACAAAATTCTACGCCAGTGTGAATACTGCATTGCAAATTGCATTGGAATGAATATCAATTAGAAAAACTCTTGCTTTCCATGTAGAACCGTGGGCCGCTCAACATCTTAGCAAAGTAGTTTAGATAGTAGATTATGCATAGTAGAGTGGAAAAAATCTGCTTTTGGAAGTGTTGAGTCACTCAACAAAATTCTACGCCAGTGTGAATTCTGCATTGCAAATTGCATGGACAATTAGAAAAACTCTTGCTTTCCATGTAGAACCGTGGGCCGCTCAACATCTTAGCAAAGTAGTTTAGACAGTTCATTATGCATGGTAGAGTGGAACAAATCTGCTTTTGGAAGTGTTGAGTCACTCAACAAAATTCTACGCCAGTGTGAATACTGCATTGCAAATAGCATTGGAATGAATATCAATTAGAAAAACTCTTGCTTTCCATGTAGAACCGTGGGCCGCTCAACATCTTAGCAAAGTAGTTTAGACAGTAGATTATGCATAGTAGAGTGGAATAAATCTGCTTTTGGAAGTGTTGAGTCACTCAACAAAATTCTACGCCAGTGTGAATTCTGCATTGCAAATTGCATTGAATGAATATCAATTAGAAAAACTCTTGCTTTCCATGTAGAACCGTGGGCCGCTCAACATCTTAGCAAAGTAGTTTAGACAGTTAATTATGCATAGTAGAGTGGAACTAATCTGCTTTTGGAAGTGTGGAGTCACTCAACAAAATTCTACGCCAGTGTGAATACTGCATTGCAAATTGCATTGGAATGAATATCAATTAGAAAAACTCTTGCTTTCCATGTAGAACCGTGGGCCGCTCAACATCTTAACAAAGTAGTTTAGACAGTAGATTATGCATAGTAGAGAGGAACAAATCTGCCTTTGGAAGTGTTGAGTCACTCAACAAAATTCTACGCCAGTGTGAATTCTGCATTGCAAATTGCATGGAATGAATATCAATTAGTAAAACTCTTGCTTTCCATGTAGAACCGTGGGCCGCTCAACATCTTAGCAAAGTAGTTTAGACAGTTGTTTATGCATGGTAGAGTGGAACAAATCTGCTTTTGGAAGTGTTGAGTCACTCAACAAAATTCTACGCCAGTGTGAATACTGCATTGCAAATTGCATTGGAATGAGTATCAATTAGAAAAACTCTTGCTTTCCTTGTAGAACCGTGGGCCGCTCAACATCTTAGCAAAGTAGTTTAGACAGTAGATTATGCATAGTAGAGTGGAACAAATCTGCTTTTGAAAGTGTTGAGTCACTCAACAAAATTCTACGCCAGTGTGAATACTGCATTGCAAATTGCATTGGAATGAATATCAATTAGAAAAACTCTTGCTTTCCATGTAGAACCGTGGGCCGCTCAACATCTTAGCAAAGTAGTTTAGACAGTTGATTATGCATAGTAGAGTGGAACAAATCTGCTTTTGAAAGTGTTGAGTCACTCAACAAAATTCTACGCCAGTGTGAATTCTGCATTGCAAATTGCATTGGAATGAATATCAATTAGAAAAACTCTTGCTTTCCATGTAGAACCGTGGGCCGCTCAACATCTTAGCAAAGTAGTTTAGACAGTTGATTATGCATAGTAGAGAGGAACAAATCTGCTTTTGAAAGTGTTGAGTCACTCAACAAATTCTACGCCAGTGTGAATTCTGCATTGCAAATTGCATTGGAATGAATATCAATTAGAAAAACTCTTGCTTTCCATGTAGAACCGTGGGCCGCTCAACATCTTAGCAAAGTAGTTTAGACAGTTGATTATGCATAGTAGAGTGGAACAAATCTGCTTTTGAAAGTGTTGAGTCACTCAACAAAATTCTACGCCAGTGTGAATTCTGCATTGCAAATTGCATTGGAATGAATATCAATTAGAAAAACTCTTGCTTTCCAATTAGAACCGTGGGCCGCTCAACATCTTAGCAAAGTAGTTTAGACAGTTGATTATGCATAGTAGAGTGGATCAAATCTGCTTTTGAAAGTGTTGAGTCACTCAACAAAATTCTACGCCAGTGTGAATTCTGCATTGCAAATTGCATTGGAATGAATATCAATTAGAAGAACTGTTACTTTCCATGTAGGACTGTGGGCCATTCAACATCTTAGCAAACTAGTTTTGACAATAGATTGTGCATAGTAGAGTGGAACGAATCTGCTTTTGGAGGTGTTGAGTCTCTCAACAAAATTCAACGCCAGTCTGAATTCTGCACTGCAAATTGCATTGGAATGAATATCAATTAGAAGAACTGTTACTTTCCATGTAGGACTGTGGGCCGTTCAACATCTTAGCTGAATTCATTACGCCAGTCTGAATTCTGCAATGCAAATTGCATTGGAATGAAATTATACTTCCCAGTAACTTACGAGTAAAAACTCTCCGTTAATGTCTTCGCCTTGTAGAGGTAAGTATATAAACTTATGATGAACGCCAGAAACAAAAGCAGAAGAAAGTTTTATTGGCGTAAGTGCTGTATTTAGCTGCACTCGTGGCGCTGCCGCTCTTACACTTACGCGCTCCTATTTGCTGCTATGCACAGCTCTCACTAGCCCAGTAATGCTGGTGTTTGTTACTTTGGACTATCAACTGTAGTTTCTAAGATCCTAGCCCTTAGCAACCAAGCCAAAAATGTGCGTGGGCGGTGGTGCAGCACCCTTAAGCAAAAAGTAAAAGAACAAGCAAAGATAAAAGAAATGAACGACTACATTATTGTATGACAAAATGCACTAAGAGTAGGGAAATATGAAAGCAAAGACTGGTAAAGACAACAAACAAATAACAGAATTATATTTTATTTTCATTGTTGCAGACTGTGGCTTCTATGTCCATTATTTTCATTGTTTCATAATATTAACAATAAACATTTCATAATTACGGCAAGCAGTTGGTCGATTCTAAGATAACGAATCATTTTCATTAAAAACAATACTGTGCTCTACTAAACAGCTATAGTGTATGATGACTCACTCAGAGTTGCCGTTGGTCTACGGCTTGGTACCCCTCTTTGTGTTCCCCACCAGTGTCGCCATTGTGGAGCTGAGGTGGATACCACCGGTCATCATGCACTGAGTTGCAAGTGGAGTGCAGGCAGACACCATCGTCATGCGTCTTTAAATGACATTATCTACAGAGCCTTATCGCTGGCTCATGTTCCTGCTCACTTGGAACCTGTGGGTCTGCTACGGAGTGATGGCAAACGCCCTGATGGTGCATCTTTAATACCCTGGAAAATGGGAAAGCCCCTTGTTTGGGACGCTACATGTGTGGACACTTATGCACCTTCCTACAGGAGTCTGGCTGTCTACTCAGCTGGTGCCGTGGCAGCTCGAGCTGAATCACTCAAAGAGGAGAAGTACTCAGCTCTTGCCCATTCTCACTCT
This sequence comes from Haliclona indistincta, assembly GCA_964017065.1. Taxonomy (NCBI): domain Eukaryota; kingdom Metazoa; phylum Porifera; class Demospongiae; order Haplosclerida; family Chalinidae; genus Haliclona; species Haliclona indistincta. The sequence continues at coordinate 57,131 of OZ024786.1, read as the reverse complement.
TTTGTGCCTATTGCTATAGAGACCTCAGGCGTCCTGGGCCCTCAATCTTTGTCCTTTATCAAGGACTTGGGTAATCGGATTCGCTCACACTCCGGTGATAAACTGTCGTTCAAATATCTATTGCAAAGAATCTCTATGGCTGTTCAACGGGGAAATGCAATTTCCATCCTGGACACTCTGGGCAGCTTTTCTTAATAATTATTATTGTTGTTATTATTATTGAGTCATTATTATACAGTGAAAGTTCATTACTTAAAATAATTATATTTATAATTGTAATTGCAAGCAATGAATGAAAACAGATGCTGTGCATTGCTTTCAGTTCTTTGTAAGTCTCTTCTGAGTCTATGTCTGGTCCTACAGTAATGCAGTCTTCTGATCACAGTCACTGGAAGCAATGGTGCTGGAGATCACCCAATACCTGCTGTAGTAAGAAGATACTGTTGCTACTAGTGTGGGAAATATTGTTCACATTCTCATTTGAGATACTGGCGTGGGATCAAGGACTGGCTATGGGCTATGCATGTATATCTGCTGCGAAATTCTTGTCAATGCTTCTTGCTCCTCTAGTTGGGCTACTAGCTGACATGAAGTTTGGAAGATACAAGACTATTAAAACTGGTTCATTTGTCTCCTTTTCTGCCAGTTTGTTTTACTTTGTTGCTTTGGTTTCTCCAGAACTAAACTCTTTGCTCTTCTCTGTAGCAATGATTTTATTCTGTGTTTCAGTCGCTTGTTACTCAGCTGCCTTACTTCCATTTATAACAGATCAACTAATTGGTGCCACGTCTGATGAGCCCAGTTCTGTAGTTCACTGGTACTATTGGGCCAAGCAACTTGGTTTTGGCCTGTGTGACAGTGTTTTGTACTTAGTTATAGATAGATATGGCATAAGATTTGAAGCAATTTTGGTCTTTGCCGTTCCTCTTACTGTGATCATCATCAGTGACTGCTTGGGTCAGCAGTGGTTGGACAGGACTCATAAGGTCACTAACCCCATCAAGCTCATCATACAGGTACTCAACTACACTAGGAAGCACAGATACCCTGAGAGACACAGTGCCTTCACCTATATTGATGAGGAACAGCCCACGCGGATGGACTATGGCAAGGAGAAATTCGGAGGACCCTTCACTGAGGAGGAGGTAGAGGATGTCAAGACTGTATTACGATTGATTCCAATGATAACCTGTTTGAGTCTCTTTGTGATTACTGTAGCATATTCTCCAGTGGCCATTGTTACTGGTAAAGGCAACATCAGTAGTTTAGTAAACTTCGGATTAAGAAACTGGTTATTTCCTCTTCTGCTAATCCCGTTTCACCAGTTCCTGCGGCAATGTGGCTGTAGCTTCAGTCCCAGTATGCTGAGGTGTATCGGTGCAGGCGTGATACTGTGTACACTTGGCTATACTATGCTGTCGGCATCAGAAGTTGTGGGCGTGGCTTTATCTCATGAGTTGCACAGATACTTATCTTGTTCCAGTGTAAACACCACTCAGCTGGATCATATCGTCCCCTGGTACTGGAAGATATGTCCCTTATTACTGTACAGCACTGGCAAGACGATAGTCTGTGTGCTAGTGCTTGAGTTTGTAATAGCTCAGTCGCCAAATAAGATGAAGGGATTTGTTCTAGGAATAATGTTAGCATTCCATGGCATTGTGTATTTGATTCTTGCTGAAGCTAGTCGACTGCAGTTCACGTTGTGTTATGACTTACAGGCATTGTTAGTTCTTGTTGTACTGTTTGTGGTCTTCCTGGTCCTTTCCAAGTGCTACACACTACGTGAGAGGAACAGAGAGATCAACACACAGGCCATAGTGGAGGAACACTATGAGAGGTACATGGACCAGGAGGAGGAGTACAAGAGAGACCATCCACCTGTTGAATTTAGTGACTCTTACTGAGAAAATCGTTTTGTCATTGTAGTGCACATGATTGCTTGTCAAGTGTCCCTTATAGCTGGAAAATTGTAACTTCAACACTTCGAGTGGTTTTAATTAGGCTTCCTGTATGCACTGCTGAAGTAAAATGGTGTCATGCGCTAACGTGTTCAGTCTATTCTCAATTGTCCTCCATACATTAGTGTTTGAAGATGACACTCTACTCATTGCATATAATGCCTGATAATAGTATTTTTCATTATCATAGATCTGGCAGTGTTTGGTGTTGAAATACTTTCATCATTATCCTATAATGACACACATCGATCTAATCAATGCGCACTGTTTGTGCACGTTAGCTAGTGAAAAAAATCAAAAAGTTACGTGATGACTTTTTCTGATCTATGATACTTATACATGTCTTTATTCTATAGTTTGCTTACATTGAAACAACAACCTCCTGCCTGAATGAATAATTTACAAATGCAATACAGTGTTACTATAAACTGCTTTAGAACTAAGTACACACTATTATGAATACTTCTCCAGTGTGCGTGTTAAATAATCCTGGTAAATTTGAAGTGCTGTATTTTCTGATCATCTGACTGCATGCATGGCTACCCCTTGGTCAACAGTCCGTTTGAAGGAACTATGGATATCTGGTCGTAAGATAGTGTTGCTACTAATGTGGGAGGTATTGTTTAAACTGTCATTGGGTCTACTTCTTGGGAACGTTGTTTTAGACTACGAATTCATATCCATCACAATGTGTTTATCATTGCTTCTTGCTCCTCTGGTTGGACTGCTGGCTGATGTGAGGTTTGGAAGATATGAGATTATCAAAACTGGTTCATTGATCTCTTTCTTTGCTTGCTTGTTACACTACTTTGCTTTATTGATGGGAGAAGATGCTTCATTGTGGAAAACCTTGCTTTTGTGCACAGCAACAATTCTCATTTGTCTTGGTGACACATGTTACTCAGCGGCCATGCTCCCTATTCTAACAGATCAAATAATTGGTGCCACTTCCAATGAGCTCTGTGCTGTTGTACGCTGGTACTATTGGGCCAAGAATATTGGTTTTGGCCTGTGCGATATTATTATATACTTGGTTATCGATAGATATGGTATTAAATTTGAATCAGTTCTGTTCTTTGCTGTTCCTCTTGCTGTGATCATCATCAGTGACTGCTTGTGTCAGCAGTGGTTGGACAGGACTCATAAGGTCACTAACCCCATCAAGCTCATCATACAGGTACTCAACTACACTAGGAAGCACAGATACCCTGAGAGACGCAGTGCCTTCACCTATATCGATGAGGAACAGCCCGCACGAATGGACTTCGGCAAGAAGAAATTTGGAGGTCCCTTCACTGAGGAGGAGGTAGAGGATGTCAAGACTGTATTACGATTGATTCCTATGGTTGTCTGCTTCAGTCTCTTTATCATCACTCTGGCTTATTCTCCAGTGGATATCTTCAGGGTCAGTGGAAAGAATGGCATTCTTGTAAACTATGGTATGAAAAACTGGTTGCCTCCAGTTCTGTTAATCCCATTTTATCAGCTCATAGTGCGGCCGTGTGTTCGCAATAGTCCGAGCATGTTGCGATGCATTGGTGCAGCCATGTTGATGTGTGCTGTTGGATACATGCTCTTGGAAGTATCAGCACTAGTTGATGTGTCCTTCTCTCATGATATACACAGCTACTTGTCCTGTGCCTTGGCTCACAATACCTCTCATCCTGTCCATATCGTCCACTGGTACTGGAAGATTGGTCCTTTACTGATGTATACCATTGGTAAGACAATAGTCTGTGTAGTAATACTGGAGTTCTTATTTGCTCAATCGCCAGACAAGATGAAGGGATTTGTTCTAGGACTGAGTTTAGCTCTTCGTGGCATTGTCTATTTATTTCTTGTGGAGGCTGTAAAATTCCGAGTTACATTGTGTTATGACTTGCAGGCATTATTCATATTCGTTGTAATGTTTGTGGTCTTCCTGGTCCTTTCCAAGTGCTACACACTACGTGAGAGGAACAGAGAGATCAACATACAGGCCATAGTGGAGGAACACTATGAGAGATACATGCGCCAGGAGGAGGAGTACATGAGAGACCATCCACACAGCATTGAACAATGACTCTTACTGATTTACACCTGCACATTATTGAGTTTGCTGCTTTTTTTTTTAACTTTTAAGCTTAAAGTATAGCTGTATACAAATGCACATATTGGTTGTTAGTTTGGTGTTGGTCAATTTGCATGCAATAGAGAAACGCAAACAATATTAATTTTGCTTTCAGTGTGAAGCTGTGCTGTTTTAAAAAAAATTCTTATACACATACAGCGTAACAATTATAGCGACTTGATGCACTAATAATTTCAAGTCTCTTGTCATCCCCATTGTGTGAAATTAGTGCATGAAGGTAATGTTCTACCTTTCCTTCATAATTATAATTTACATATGAAAATTACTTCATTACACTACACAGGCACATGCACACTGGCTTCATTTAGGAGTTGTTTCAAAGAATTATAAAGCATTTAAAAATGTGGCATGAGAGTTTATAGATCCATCTTAACCAGCAATACTGTTATATCTCAACTGTGACACAAGGGGATCAATAGGGTGAGACCCCTCCCCACTCCATAGATAAAGGGTCTGGTCTTGTTTTTTCGACTCTGTGAACTTAAGTTTAGGATTTTAAGTTTAGGGATTAGGCTACATGTATAGTGTCGACTATCCACGAAGGGGGTCTGGGGCACAGCCCCCAGGGTTATTGGAGACTGGAGCGTAGCATCCCAGTTTAGTGCTGACTCCGAGAGTCCATGAATTGGCAGTCGATGAACCAGCACTAAACCTAATCAAGCCCTCCTTGTAAGACATTCACAACTTGTGTACATTAAGGCTCAACCTTCGGTTGACTTCAAACAACCACCATATGTCATTGTTTGATAATTTCAATGAATCATTTACAAATGCAATTGTGTGAAATATTCCAAAAAATTGTGTACTACAGTAAACTGCTTTAGAACAATTGAAAGTACATTATTATTATTATGACTACTTTCTTCTGTACTGGTCGACTTTGAAGTCCTATATACCTTTCTGATCTTTTTTGTCTACATGGCTGTCTGTGGGTCAATCAGTTTAAAGGAATTGTGGATTTCGGCAAGAATTTATAATTAAGAAGAGTGTCGAACTGCGAATACCCGCGTAGAAACACTGTGTACAAAGTAATGTGACATCCGGTCAGTTTCACATGAGAAAAACGTCGTACATTTATCCATATTTTGCTAGTATAGCTGCTGTGATGACGTTTTCGCTTGACTACGTTTCCTCTCTATACATACACTCGCAGTTTACAGATAAATGTAAGGCGTTTTTCTCATGTGAAACTGACCGGAAGTCACGTTACTTTGTACAGTGTTCTACGTGGGTATTCGTAGTTCGACACTCTTAATTACAAACTCTTAATTGATATCTAGTTGTAAGATAGTGTTGCTACTGATGTGGAAAATGTTGTATAACTTTCATTAGGATGACTTACTGGGAACACTCTTCTAGACTATGTCTTCATATCCATTACAAAGTCCTTGTCATTGCTTCTTGCTCCTCTGGTGGGACTGCTGGCTGATGTGAAGTTTGGAAGATATGAGATTACTATTTTGCTCTTATATGGTTGGAGATGCTTCACAGTGGAAAAAGAATACCGTGCTTTATTGTGCAGCGACAACTCTCTTTTGTCTTGGTGACACATGTTACTCAGCAGCCATGCTCCCTATTTTAACAGATCAAATAATTGGTGCCACTACTGATGAGCTCGGTGCTGTTGTACGCTGGTATTATTGGGCCAAGCATATCGGATATGGCCTGTGCGATATTGCTGTATACCTGATTATCGATAGATATGGTACTAAATTTGAAGCAGTTCTATTCTTTGCCATTCCTCTTTCTTTGATCATCATCAGTGACTGCTATGCTTGTTTCAGCAGTGGTTGACTTCACACGCTAACAGTGCACATTAATTAGATAATAAGGATTAATATTTTACTTGTTTATTTTTCTTCGCTTGGATGAACGACAATTTTTTTTAACTCTACAAAATTTTACATGTACATGTACAAGGTTTTAAATATTCCTTGGAGGCTAATTGAACATGTGAAATCTGCATGGATTATGGTTGCACATTAAATTTGTGCAATGAACCTGTTTTAAATGGCAGTAGGATGCAGCTGGTCAATCAATCCTGAAAAACAAAATAAAATTGAAAACAGCCAATATTCTCAACCAGCAGTGTACAAAGTAATCATGCTTTGTTTTGCTTTCAGTTCTCTTGAGTCCATTGTGGAGTTTGGTTGAGTCAATAGCTGGCCCTGTTGTATCACTGTCTTCTGGTTGCAGTCGCTGGAAGCAATGGTGGTGCTGGAGATCACCCAATACCTGCTTTAGTAAGAAGATACTGTTGCTACTGGTGTGGAATGTGTTCTTCACTTTCTCGTGGGTGCTAATAGCGTGGAACCAGGGACAGATTACGGGCTATGTTTTTATATCTATCACTGAGTTTTGCTCATTGCTTCTAGCTCCAGTGGTTGGGTTGCTAGCTGATGTGAAGTTAGGAAGATACAAGATTATTAAAACTGGCTCATTTGTCTCCTTTTTTGCCAGTTTGTTCTACTTTGCTGCTTTAGTTTCTCCAGCACAGATCTCCATCCTGTTCTCTGTAGCAATGATTTTATTCTGTATTTCGGTCATATGTTACTCAGCTGCCTTGCTTCTATTTTTGACAGACCAACTAATTGGTGCCACATCTGATGAACTCAGTGCTGTTCTAATATTATTGCTGTAGCAATAATTGTTTGCCTATGCATAATCCACCGAGGGATCAACACCTTAGCTGCCTAGTTAAACAGGGTGTCATCCATAGGAGGGACGGTGAGGGGAAGCTTCCCCCCTAAGCACTCAGCTTCCCCCTGAGATTCTTAAATGATCATAATGATAATTTATTTTCAAAGTGAAAAATGAGTAACTAAGAAGTACAATGTAAGTATAAAAGAAAATAAAAAGATTTCTATCGAAATCAAAAGGATGTAGGGTTGTGAATTCTACCACTGGTCAACAATGTAAACTAACAAGGAACAAGCATGGAATGGTAACACGATTGACTTGCTAACAGACCATAGATCCCTACATCAGTGGCTGCTGTAGTTGACTATAGCTAGTTCAGCTTAGCTTGTTGCTGTTGACTGACACCTGACGTGCATTCAGCTTGTGACAGCTTATGTACAGCCACTGATGTAGGGATCTATGGTCTGTTAGCAAGTCAATCGTGTTACCATTCCATGCTTGTTCCTTGTTAGTTTACATTGTTGACCAGTGGTAGAATTCACAACCCTACATCCTTTTGATTTCGATAGAAATCTTTTTATTTTCTTGTTTGTGTCCTTTTTTCTTTATCAGTGAAGACAGTTCAATATCATGTAATTACTGTGCCATCTTTGTTTCCACCATTGGTTTGATTTTCCTGTTGTTGATGGCTTTTCTTTATTATTAACAATTTTAAACTTGTAGCTAAATAATTCTAATGCTGTAGATATCAGCTCGCCTACGCATGCATGAATACAGTGCATACGAGCCCCGCCCACACTTGTTTACGGCGGTTATAATTATCTGGCAAGGCAGCTTGCTAGCTTACCGTTCTTCGAAGACTCCAGACAAATATGTGTTCTCCGTGATCTATACGGCGTGGCGATACTCAAGCTTGTGCTTGGTCACGTGCGCTAACCACAGCTTGGTCACGTGCGCTAACCACAGCTTGGTCACGTGCGTATTGCGCAATCACTATAATTATTAATGGCGTCTAACACTTAGCTGACAATGGATCACGATCGAGAAATCGCGGAATTTATATCGCCGTTTCGCTAAAAACTAAGTTCAAAAGGCACATGCCAGAAGAATTTCACGACTGTTCGTGGGTGTTTTGGTCTCGGCACTGCTCACGTAAAGGTGCTAGGCGAGTGGAAGAAAGAAAGAAGAAGAAGAAGAAGAAAGAAGAAAACGAAGATGACGAAACTCGATTTTCACCGTTTCCAGGTTCGTCACTTTAGTAACAATCTCGAGCAATCTCCTTGCTACTGTAAGATGGGGCAACGCCAGATAGCAGATTGAAGTGTTTTTGGACGTATAAAATTCATCACCAGGCGAAATATCAGCGTTTGAACGCTAATACATTGTATGTAGCCGCCATCTTGTTTTCTCGTTCAACCCTACATAGGGAGACACTACCGTGTCTCCCTAATAATGAAGTAAATGGACACATAACAATGGCATAACCAATCAATTTTTAGGTATTCATGAATAATTTTTTACATGCTCCGTGCGTGTATCATCTTACCCATAAAATATATTTCTAGGTTAAATCTCGTAAATGAAGTTGCAACTGCACTGCATGTTTACACTGTGCCAGCTGCATCTGCAGCAGCATGCAGTTGGTCAAATAATACTGATTCAAAATAATAAAAATCATTTTCGTTACAATCAACCAACAACTTGCTGTTGGTGCAGGATACAGACTATGGAGAAAGGGTGGACATTTATTCGAATTTCCTAATTTATTCGTACTTTCTGCCTGCCGTGATCATGCGAGGTCTGTGTTTTGTTCTTGTAAATCTTGGGTGCACTCTTGCGGCCAACTTACAGGAGTTAGCTTGTGTTTGGCTTGCTAGAAGAGTCTATACTAGAACAGTACAAGGGTTTTGACAAACAGGTCTGAGTCCCCAATTCCCTCCCCTGGATTAACCACTGTGGTGTATACTCTGTATACTACTTTCAGTTCTAAAAGAAGTTCATTTATTACAACTAAATCTCTCAAATGTATTGCACCAGCATGTAGTTTGTCAATCCAGAAGAACAAATTTCATTTTCATTAAAAACAGTGGTTTTTCTTATCCAACACAGTGTAGATATGATATTGCTTTCAGTTTACTTAAGATCATGCATGCATGTTGAGTCTATGGCACATGGCTCATCCTAGAGTATCACAGTCTGCTCATGGTGGCTGGAAAAAATGGTGGAGATCACCCAATACCTCTTATAGTAAGAAGATACTGTTGCTACTAGTGTGGGAAATACTGTTCACTTTCTCGTTTGAGCTACTGGCATGGAATCAAGGACTGGTTTTGGATAATGTTTTTATATCTACCACGAAATTCTTATCAATGCTTTTTGCTCCTGTGGTTGGGTTGCTAGCTGACGTAAAGTTTGGAAGATACAAGATTATTAAAACTGGCTCATTTGTCTCCTTTTTTGCCAGTTTGTTCTATTTTGTCGCTTTAGTTTCTCCAGCACAAAAGTCCATCCTGTTCTCTGTGGCAATGATTTTATTCTGTATTTCAGTCACATGTTATTCAGCTGCTTTGCTTCCGTTTTTAACTGATCAACTAATTGGTGCCACTTCTGATGAGCTCAGTGCTGTTGTGCACTGGTACTATTGGGCCAAGCAACTTGGTTTTGGCCTGTGTGATAGTATTTTGTACCTGATTGTCGATAGATATGGCATTAAATTTGAAGCAGTTCTGTTCTTTGCTGTTCCTCTTGCTGTGATCATCATCAGTGACTGCTTGTGTCAGCAGTGGTTGGACAGGACTCATAAGGTCACTAACCCCATCAAGCTCATCATACAGGTACTCAACTACATTATGAAGCACAGATACCCTGAGAGACGCAGTGCCTTCACCTATATTGATGAGGAACAGCCCACACGAATGGACTATGGCAAGGAGAAATTCGGAGGACCCTTCACTGAGGAGGAGGTAGAGGATGTCAAGACTGTCCTACGATTGATTCCACTGGTAGTCTGCTTCAGTCTCTTTGTAATCACTGTAGCATATTCTCCAGTGGCCATTGTTACTGGTAAAGGTGACATCAGCAGTTTATTGAACTTTGGATTAAAAAACTGGTTATTTCCACTTATGCTCATCCCATTTTACCAGTTCCTGAGGCAATGTGGCTGTAGCTTCAGTCCCAGTATGCTGAGGTGTATCGGTGCAGGCATGATACTGTGCACACTCGGCTATACTCTGCTGTCGGCATCAGGAGTTGTGGGTGTGGCTTTATCTCACGAGATGCATAGATACTTAACTTGTTCCAGTGTAAACACCACTGAGCTAGATCATATTGTCCCCTGGTACTGGAAGATCTGTCCTTTACTACTGTACAGTACTGGCAAGACAATAGTCTGTGTACTAGTGCTTGAATTTATAATAGCTCAATCTCCAGACAAGATGAAGGGATTTGTTCTAGGAATAATGTTAGCATGCCATGGCATTGTCTATTTGATTCTAGCTGAAGCTATTCGATTGCAGTTCACATTGTGTTATGACTTGCAGACATTAGTCATACTTGTTATTTTGTTTGTGGTCTTCATGGTTCTTACAAAGTGCTACACACTACGTGAGAGGAACAGAGAGATCAACATACAGGCCATAGTGGAGGAACACTATGAGAGGTACATGGACCAGGAGGAGGAGTATATGAGAGACCATCCAAACATTGGATTTAGTGACTCTTACTGAGAAACAATTATATTTCACTGTGTGCATGATTGCTTATCAATTGTCTCTGTTAAAGAAAATAAAAAGATTTCTAACGAAATCAGAAAGATGTAGGGATAAAGAAATCTGCTACTGGTCCACAATGTAAACCAACAAGGAACTAGCTTGGAATGGTAACACGATTGACTTGCTAACAGACCATAGATCCCTACATCAGTGGCTGCTGTGGCTGACATTAGCAGTTCAGCTAACTGACACCTGACATGCATAATCAAAATAAAAAATTATTATGTACAGCCACTGATGTAGGGATCTATGGTCTGTTAGCAAGTCAATCGTGTTACCATTCCAAGCTAGTTCCTTGTTGGTTTACATTGTGGACCAGTAGCAGATTTCTTTATCCCTACATCTTTCTGATTTCGTTAGAAATCTTTTTATTTTCTTGTTTGTGTCCCTTTTTCTTTTTCAGTGAGTTTTAAATTTTTGGTGCAATTCGGCAAGATCATGCATCTCTTTGTTTCCACCATTAGTTTGCTGTTGTTGATAATTTCTTTATGTGAGCTTTTTAACTTGTAGCTCATATTATTCCTAAATGCTGAAACTAGCTCATGCATATGCATTCATGCATGCTGCAGGAATGCACAACAAACGAGCCCCGCCCACTCTGGATTAGAAATTTTATACGGCTGTCAGGCTGTAATACTATCTGGCAAGCAGCAGAACGATAATGCTACACGAGCTTACTCGGTAAGTTGTTCTTCGAAGAATCCAGACGCCAATAAGCGCTCTCCGTACGGCGATACTCGACGATACACTACTCTACTCGTGCGATTGGTCACGTGCGTATTGCGTAATCACAATAATATGGCGTCCAACACTTAGCTGACAACTGTTTGTGATCGTGAACTCGTCAAATTTATATCGTTGTTTCGCTAAAATCTAAGTTCAAAAGACACCTGCCAGGAGAATTTCACGACTGTTCGTGGGTGTTTTGGTCTCGGCACTGCTCGCGTAAAGGCGCTAGGCGCGCTGAAGAAAGAAAGAAGAAAGAAGAAAGAAGAAAACGAAGATGACGAAACTCGATTTTCACCGTTTCCAGGTTCGTCACTTTAGTAACAATTTCGAGCAATCTCCTTGCTACTGTAAGATGGGGGCAACGCCAGAGAGCAGATCTAAGTGTCTTTGGACGTAGAAAATTCATCACACGGCGAAATATCAGCGTTTGAACGCTAATACATTGTTAGTCTAGCTTGCTAGACCCTCAACGCTCTCTCGCTCGATGGGCGGGGTTACGGGGCGGAGCCCCGAGCGAGATCGCGATGAGGGTCTAGCCAAACCTGCAACATGATTAGTTTCTGAAATGAGTTTTGTTAATGCAAGTCGTTGCGTCATTGATTTCGTCACTTAGTCAATATGGCCGCGCTATCGTCGCTGTGTAATCTCTGGTCAGCTAAAACAACCGATAGCTTACCAACCGACGATTAACTTTTCGTGAGAGCTATTGAACACGGAGTACTTGCTTTAGGTCACCAAGAAGCAAGGCCATTGCAATCTGATGCCGCAAAAGCTGTACTTCGTGGAAGAGACACGTTTCTCAACTGTCCTTCAGGTCTTCCTCGACGATCACTTCCACAGTTCTTCCTAGATCAGACCTATCGCCATCTGGTAGGGCGGGGGCGAGCTGCAAAACGCGCAGTTGTCTGTAGATCTCGCTGTAGACATTATGGCTTGAACGTCACTCTGAGCTCACCATGTGCGTGACGTAATTAATGATGAATATGATTACAAAACTAATCATGTTGCAGGTTTGGCTAGACCTAGCCTCGTCCCCAGGCTCTCTGTTCCGTCAGAGAGCCTGGTCTCTAATCTCACGTGAGCGCACCCAAAAAAGTGCAAATATTAATGAGCGTGGGTGTAATAAACCGCACGCCCACGATGCTTGACGTCGGTCTTGCTAGTAGTAGATTCAATGCCTAAAACGTGCGTGTGGCGTAGCTTTCCAAGTCTCTTTGTGCTGGACATCGGAACTGAAGCTTCCTTGATGAAGCCTAGTTGACGACTAGGTCATTGTACGCACGGTGAGGAAAGTGTAGCTCGATATCGTCCTTCAGCGTCTGGTACTTTACCCGTTTCGACGGAGTAGGAACATCCCCAGTAGCTGCTTCCTCATAGTGGCTCTTTAGCCATTTAGATTCATCTGACGGCTCCGCGGCCATCCCGAACGTGATGCTACAGACCTTGATCGCCTCTGACAGCAAGACTGTGACGAACGCTACGCATGTGCGTGGGCAGGTTGGGTCGAGAGCGTTGATCGTGCCCACGCACACTAATCACCTGTCTACCACCTGTCTACCCCACGTGAGATTAGAGACCAGGCTCCCTGACGGAACAAAATTCCGAGAGGGGTGGAGCCTGGGGACGAGGCTAGGCTAGACCCTCATCGCGATCTCGCTCGGGGCTCCGCCCCGTAACCCCGCCCATCGAGCGAGAGAGCGTTGAGGGTCTAGCAAGCTAGACTAATACATTGTATGTAGCCGCCATTTTCTTTTCTTGCTCATCCCTACATAGGGAGTCACTACCGTGCCTCCCTAATACTAGTCGTATGTTGAAAAGTTTCACCCATCATGTGTATCAAGCCTGTGATCATAGTTGGTTAGTTAACTCAGGATAAGCTGATTACTTAGTTGTTCTGGTTTGCAAATAATTTTTGTCTTTAGCCTTCGCACACAAACAGTGCACATTGATTAGATTAGTACATGTTTACTTTCTTCACTTGGATGACGAAAATATTTTAACACTGAAAATTTCCAATCTATACGGTGATAGGATAATATCATATCTGTAGCCCATTACAAAGTGATCAGTGCCATATTTAGTCCAGGCAGGATGTTTGGAGGAATTTGGGTTGAATCCTTGAGAGCCTCATCCCAACATTATTATAGGTCATTCAGATCTGAACACAACAGGTTATACCAGTCTGACTCTTTTTATGCAGTCATGTTAAATTATTGTGGTGAACCTGTTTTTAAATTACGTTAGAATGTGTCTGGTCAATCATTCCTAAAACATCCAATATTCTCAATCAATACTGTACAAAATATTATTATGCTTTGTTTTGCTTTCAGTTCTCTTGACTTCATGGTGGAGTTTGGTCAATTGAGTCAATGGCTGGCCCTATTGTATCACTGTCTTCTGGTTGCAGTCACTGGAAGCAATGGTGGAGATCACCCAATACCTGCTGTAGTAAGAAGATACTGTTGCTACTAGTGTGGGAAGTATTGTTCACTTTCTCGTTTGAGATACTGGTACAAAATCATGGACTAATTTTGGATAATGATTTCATATCTATCATGAAATTCTTATCAATGCTTCTTGCCCCTCTGGTTGGATTACTAGCAGACATGAAGTTTGGAAGATACAAGATTATTAAAACTGGCTCATTTGTCTCCTTTTTTGCCAGTTTGTTCTACTTTGTCGCTTTAGTTTCTCCTTTACTAAAATCCTTGCTGTTCTCTGTAGCAATGATTTTATTCTGTGTTTCAGTCACTTGTTACTCAGCTGCCTTACTTCCATTTTTAACGGATCAAATAATTGGTGCTACATCCAATGAACTCAATGCTGTAGTGCATTGGTACTATTGGGCCAAGCAACTTGGTTTTGGCCTGTGTGACATTACATTTTACTTGATGATCGATAAAGGTGGTATCAAATTGGAAGCAGTTCTTTTCTTTGCTGTTCCTCTTGCTGTGATCATCATCAGTGACTGCTTGTGTCAGCAGTGGTTGGACAGGACTCATAAGGTCACTAACCCCATCAAGCTCATTATACAGGTACTCAACTACACTAGGAAGCACAGATACCCTGAGAGACGCAGTGCCTTCACCTATATTGATGAGGAACAGCCGACAAGAATGGACAATGGCAAGAAGAAATTTGGAGGATCCTTCACTGAGGAGGAGGTAGAGGATGTCAAGACTGTCCTTCGATTGATTCCACTAGTAGTCTGTTTCAGTCTCTTTGTAATCACTGTGGCATTTTCTCCAGTGGCCATTGTTGCTGGCAAAGGTGACATCAGTAGTTTAGTGAACTTTGGATTAAAAAACTGGTTTTTTCCACTTATGCTAATCCCGTTTTACCAGTTCCTGCGGCAATGTGGCTGTAGCTTCAGTCCCAGTATGCTGAGGTGTATCGGTGCAGGCGTGATACTGTGCACACTCGGCTATGCTTTACTGTCAGCATCAGAAGTTGTGGGTGTGGCTTTATCACACGAGATGCACAGATACTTATCTTGTTCCAGTGTAAACACCACTGAGCTAGATCATATCGTCCCCTGGTACTGGAAGATCTGTCCCTTATTACTGTACAGTACTGGCAAGACAATAGTTAGTGTACTAGTGCTTGAGTTTATAATAGCTCAATCACCAGACAAGATGAAGGGATTTGTTCTAGGAATAATGTTAGCATTTCATGGCATTGTCTATTTGATTCTTGCTGAAGCTAGTCGATTGCAGTTCACATTGTGTTATGACTTGCAGGCATTAGTCATGCTTTTTGTACTGTTTGTGGTCTTCCTGGTCCTTTCCAAGTGCTACACACTACGTGAGAGGAACAGAGAGATCAACATACAGGCCATAGTGGAGGAACACTATGAGAGGTACATGAACCAGGAGGAGGAGTACATGAGAGACGATTTACGCAGCATTGAGATTATTAATTCCTACTAGCATTAGATACTGCTTGTGTGCGCTATTGTGTGTCTTCATACTTACTTTGTGTAAGTGGAGTGTACAAAGTACTTTTTGTGCTGAAAATGTAAGCTTGCAGTACTTGTGTTTGTGTTATAAGTTATAACAAAATGATTTGTCTTGGTATAATTGCTGTTCTCAGACCACCAACACCACCTGTCTATGGTGATCACTGTTAATACTTTCAATAGATGGTCAATTGCATGTTGCAATAAACTGCTTTAGAAGTTTGTCAAAACAACTATGAACCATCTCCTATTCATTACAATGGTTATTTTGCATTTGGTCGTCTATAAGTATGGTATCAAATTTGAAGCAGTAAGTATGGTATCAAATTTGAAGCAGTAAGTATGGTATCAAATTTGAAGCAGTAAGTATGGTATCAAATTTGAAGCAGTTCTGTTCTTTGCTGTTCTTCTTGCTGTGATCATCATCAGTGTACTAGTAGCACTGCATGTTTGTGGTCTTCCTGGTCCTTTCCAAGTGCTACACACTACGTGAGAGGAACAGAGAGATCAACATACAGGCCATAGTGGAGGAACACTATGAGAGGTACATGCACCAGGAGGAGGAGTACAAAATAGACCATCCACACGGCATTGAAATCAATGACTCTTACTGATTCACACCTGCACATTATTGAATTTGGTTATAGCTACCGGTTTTTTTTAACTTTTAAGCTCAAAGTATAGCTGTATACAAGTACACACAATGGTAGTTAGTTTGGTGTTGGTCAATTTGCATACAATAGAGAAACGCAAACAATATTAATTCAATTTGCTTTGAGAACACATTATTATTATTATTTTACAAACAGAAACGTAACTCTTAGCTTTAGGAAAAGTTCTCAGCATTGTGTGTGAGGCCTTTGATCAAAGCTGGTCAGTCGATTCAAGATTAGAAGAGTGACCTGGTTACTTAGTTGCATGAATCTGCAGTGCTGGACTCTGGAAAATCTGGATAGTGAAGTCATCTCAAGCTGTGTGAAGCTGTGCTGTTTTTTTTTATTTCTTATACAGTAACAATTCTTAATGCACTAATAATTTTAAGTCTCTTGTCATCCCCATTGTGTGAAATTAGTGCATGAAGGTAATGCTCTATCTTTCCTTCATAATTATGATTTACACCTGAAAATTACTTCATTACAATACACAGGCACATATACGCTGGCTTTCATTTAAGAATTGTTTCAAGGAATTATAAAGCATTTAAAAATGTGGTGTGTGGGTTTATAGATCCATCTTAACCAGCAATACTTTTATATCTCAACTGTGGCACAAGGGGATCAATAGGGTGAGACCCCTCCCCACTCCATAGATAAAGGGTCTGGTCTTGTTTTTCGATTCTGTGAACTTAAGTTTAGGATTTTAAGTTTAGGGTTTAGGCTACATGTATAGTGTCGACTATCTACGAAGGGGGTCTGGAGCACAGCCCCCTGGGTTATTGGAGACTGGGGCGTAAGTCCCAGTTTAGTGCTGACTCCGAGAGTCCATGAATTGGCAGTCGATGAACCAGCACTAAACCAAATCAAGCCCTCCTTGTATGAAGTTCCCAACTTGTGTACATGAAAGGTTCAACTTTCGGCTAACTTCAAACAACCCACCATATGTCATTGTTTGATAATTTCAATGAATCATTTACAAATGCGATTGTGTGCTACAGTAAACTGCTTTAGAACAATTGAAAGTAACTAATTATTATTATTATGAATACTTTCCTTTGTAGTCAATATTTTCTGATCGTTTGTCTACATGGCTGTCTGTGGGTCAACCAGTTTGAAGGAATTATGGATATCTGGTCGTAAGATAGTGTTGCTACTGATGTGGGAAATGTTGTTCAAACTATCATTTGGATTACTTACTGGGAACACTCTTCTAGACTATGTCTTTATGTCTATCATGAAGTCCTTGTCGTTGCTTCTTGCTCCTCTGGTGGGACTGCTTGCTGATGTGAAGTTTGGAAGATACGAAATTATCAAAACTGGTTCACTGATCTCTTTCTTTGCTTGCTTGTTTTACTATTTTGCTCTCATGGTTGGAGAAGATGCTTCATTGGGGAAAACAGAAACTGTGCTTTATTGTGCAGCAACAATTCTCATTTGTCTTGGTGACACATGTTATTCAGCGGCCATGCTCCCTATTCTAACAGATCAGATAATTGGTGCTACGTCCAATGAGCTCTGTGCTGTTGTACGCTGGTACTATTGGGCCAAGAATATCGGATATGGCCTGTGTGATATTGTTTTGTACCTGATTATTGATAGATATGGTATCAAATTTGAAGCAGTTCTGTTCTTTGCCATTCCTCTTGCTGTGATCATCATCAGTGACTGCTTGTGTCAGCAGTGGTTGAACAGGACTCATAAGGTCACTAACCCCATCAAGCTCATCATACAGGTACTCAACTACACTAGGAAACACAGATACCCTGAGAGACGCAGTGCCTTCACCTTTATTGATGAGGAACAGCCAACACGAATGGACTATGGTAAAGAGAAATTCGGAGGTCCCTTCACTGAGGAGGAGGTAGAGGATGTCAAGACTGTCCTACGATTGATTCCAATGGTAATCTGTTTCAGCCTCTTTATCATCACTCTGGGTTATTCTCCAATGGATATCTTCAGAGTCAAAGGAAAGAATGGCATTCTTGTAAACAATGGTATGAAAAACTGGTTGCCTCCAGTTTTACTAATCCCATTTTATCAGCTCATAGTGCGGCCGTGTGTTCGCAATAGTCCGAGTATGTTGCGATGCATTGGTGCAGCCATGTTGATGTGTGCGGTCGGCTACATGCTCTTGGAAGTATCAGCACTAGTTGATGTGTCCTTCTCTCATGATATACACAGCTACTTGTCCTGTGCCTTGGCTCACAATACCTCTCATCCTGACCATATCGTCCACTGGTACTGGAAGATTGGTCCTTTACTGATGTATACCATTGGTAAGTCAATAGTCTGTGTAGTAACACTTGAGTTCTTGATAGCTCAATCACCAGACAAGATGAAGGGATTTGTTCTAGGACTGAATTTAGCTCTTGAGGGCATTGTCTATATTATTCTTGTGGAAGTGATAAAATTCCAGTGCACATTGTGTTATGACTTGCAGGCATTAGTCATACTCGTTGTAGTGTTTGTGGTCTTCCTGGTCCTTTCCAAGTGCTACACACTACGTGAGAGGAACAGAGAGATCAACATACAGGCCATAGTGGAGGAACACTATGAGAGGTACATGGACCAGGAGGAGGAGTACATGCACGAGAGACCACATTGAAATTAATGAATCTTATTGATTTGCACTTGCACTGCAATTGATTATTGGTTTAATTTGGTTATAGTTGGTGCTTTTAACTTTTAAGCTCTAAGTAATAACCAGCTGTATAAGATTGTATACAAGTACACATATTGGTAGTTATAGATTCACTTTGATTAACTCATATACTATATAGCGACACACAATAACTACTTGCAAACCCTTGCATTTTCATTTACAAAACTGACAATTTTGAATAATATAATCACTCCACCTTTTGAACTAGCTCCTAGGAATTGTGCTTAGGGGTGTGTGTGTGTGATTAAGCTTTGATCAACGCTGGTCAATTGATTTAAGCTGAGAGAGTGGCCTAGCTGGTTACTTGTTTGCATATGGGTCTAAAAGTGTGTTAGCTTACTGGACTCTGTTCTTGCAACACCTTGAGAGATGCAGGACCAGGTGGTGCGAGAGACCTTCCACCCATGGTCATTGTATTTATAGTGACTCTTAGTTACTGAGAAAATTATGTGTTACAGTGTACATTAGCCTCGCCTCCAGGCCACACCTTCGAGAAGTGGCCTGGTACTGACTGTCTGTGCTTGCGTGAGATTCTACATAAATTTTATAGTAAAACTTTCCGTTCATGCATGCACTACGCCTTCAAAATATCAGCTGACAGCAATACTAACAAAGTCTAACAGCGTACAAACTATACTATTGTTGCTAACACTTGACTTGGATCTAAGTTGAACAAGAAGGCAGCACTTCGCTAGCCTGGTCCCCAGGCCCAATATTAATCGTAAAGCAGCGTTCAATTGAATGGGCGTGACGAGGGGGAGGAGCGAAAAGCAACTTTACGATTGTTCGAAGGGTCTGGGGACCAGACTAGCACTTCGCAGCAGACAGACCTTGTCAACCCCCGTTTGTAGGCGCTTTCCGTCGTACACGCTATGTATCACGCATGTCTGCTCTGTTTACAACATAACGTCGGCCTTCACAGCTTGGGAGACTGCGTGTTCCAGCGCTTGTTCGAAGAACATCCTATAAACTCCCCTGCATAGACGAACATATCCAATAGTATACAGTACAAAAATACAGTCAGTGACTGATAATATTCAAATTCCCAGGAAAACCTGGGAAAATCAACACATGCGCAGACAGTCCACTTCTTGAAGGTGTGGCCTGGAGGCGAGGCTAAATGTACATTATTGCTTGTCAAGTGTTTTACTATCTTAATTATTATTATAGAGTAACTTCTTGCTAAATGAAAGTTGTAGATCAAACCCGTGCATCATGTGAAAGTGACATTACTGCATAAAGTTGATGTTCTTTGCTTCAACATTACGATTGACAACTATAAGCTACTTCATTACAATACACAGGCGCATTTACTGGCTTTCATTTAGAAATTGTTTCAAGGAGCAGTAAAGCACATTTTTAATATGTGGTGCGAGGGTTTTTAGATCGTAACACTATTACCACTACAATACTATTGTTTTAATAGTCCCAGGGATCAAGAGGGCAAGTACCCCTCTCCATCCTAAAAGAAGCCTTGCCTGCCTTGCGCAATAAACATGAAAGCTCAGCTTTCAGTTGTCATTGTTTAATGAATCATTTTTTATAAAATACAATTCTGTGTTATTGTAAACTGCTTTGAACAATTGAAATACATTATTATGCTTTCTTCTGTACAATATAATAATACTGGTAGACTTTGAAATCGTATACTTTCTGATCTTTTGTCTACATGGCTGTCTGTTGGTCAACCAGTTTGAAGGAATTGTGGATTTCGGGTCGTAAGATAGTGTTGCTTCTGGTGTGGGAAATATTATTTAAACTTTCGTTAGGACTACTTACTGGGAACAATCTTCTAGACTATGTATTTATGTCTATCACAAAGTCCTTGTCGCTGCTTCTTGCTCCTCTGGTGGGACTGCTGGCTGATGTGAAGTTTGGAAGATATGAGATTATCAAAACTGGTTCACTGATCTCTTTCTTTGCTTGCTTGTTTTACTATTTTGCTCTATTGATGGGAGAAGATGCTTCATTGTGGAAAACAAAAACTGTGCTTTATTGTGCAGCGACAATTCTCATTTGTCTTGGTGACACATGTTACTCAGCAGCCATGCTCCCTATTCTAACAGATCAAATAATTGGTGCCACTTCTGGTGAGCTCAGTGCTGTTGTACGCTGGTACTATTGGGCCAAGCATATCGGATATGGCCTGTGTGATATTATTCTATACTTGGTTATTGATAGATATGGTATCAAACAGTTCTGTTCTTTGCCATTCCTCTTGCTGTGATCATCATCAGTGACTGCTTGTGTCAGCAGTGGTTGAACAGGACTCATAAGGTCACTAACCCCATCAAGCTCATCATACAGGTACTCAACTACACTAGGAAGCACAGATACCCTGAGAGACGCAGTGCCTTCACCTATAATATTGATGAGGAACAGCCCACACGAATGGACTATGGCAAGGAGAAATTCGGAGGACCCTTCACAGAGGAGGAGGTAGAGGATGTCAAGACTGTTTTACGATTGATTCCAGTGATAGTCTTTTTCAGTCTCTTTATCATCACTCTGGCTTATTCTCCAGTAGTCATCTTCAGAGTCAAAGGAAAGAATTTCATTCTTGTAAACAATGGAATGAAAAACTTGTTGGCTCCCATTCTGTTAATTCCATTTTACCAGCTCATAGTGCGGCCGTGTGTTCGCAATAGTCCGAGTATGTTGCGATGCATTGGTGCAGCCATGTTGATGTGTGCTGTTGGATACATGCTCTTGGAAGTTTCAGCACTAGTTGATGTGGCCTTCTCTCATGATATACACAGCTACTTGTCCTGTGCCTTACCACACAACACCTCTCATCCTGTTCATATCGTCCACTGGTACTGGAAGATTGGTCCTTTACTGATGTATACCATTGGTAAGACAATAGTCTGTGTACTAGTGCTTGAGTTCTTGATAGCTCAATCACCGGACAAGATGAAGGGATTTGTTCTAGGAGTGAGTTTAGCTCTTGAGGGTATTGTCTATATAATTCTTGTGGAAGCTATAAAATTCCAGTTCACATTGTGTTACAACTTGCAGGCATTATTAGTTCTAGTAGTGGTGTTTGTAGTCTTCCTGGTCCTTTCCAAGTGCTACACACTACGTGAGAGGAACAGAGAGATCAACATACAGGCCATAGTGGAGGAACACTATGAGAGGTACATGAACCAGGAGGAGGAATACACGAGAGACCATCCTCACATTGAATTTAGTGACTCTTATTGATGGACAGTTTACAGTGTGCATACGCAATTGCCTGTTTAAATTTTCATAACGATTTATTAATTTTTTGTTTGATTGCTGTATTTTTATGCAATTAAGTTACTGGTTTACGTCAAGTGCATACATACAGTAAAGCAACACTGGTCAAGTACATACCATCAATTTACTTCACAATAATTATGTGTGCATCAGTCAGAGTACATTTTAGCTCAGTAATACCATGTGCTCTTCTCTTATACTACACAGCATGTGCTGGTCTAGGAGACCAGGAGGAGTAGTACAAGAGAGACCATGCACCCAATGAATTTAGTGACTTTTACTGAGAAAATTATGTGTCGTATAGAGTGTGTATGATTGCTTGTCACATGTCCCTATTATGCTATTGACATTAAGTCTCTTGTCATCCCCCATGTGTGAAATTAGTGCATGAAGGTAATGGTCTATCTTTTCTTCATTATTGACATCTTGATACTCAGGCACACTGGCTTTCACTTAGGAATTGTGTCAAGGAGCTGTTAAAGCACATTATTTAAAAAAATGCGGTACGAGGGTTTATAGATCATCTTAACCAGCAATACTGTTATATCTGAACTGTGTCTCAAGGGGATCAATAGGGTGAGAGCCCCTCCTCGCTACCTCAATAAAGGGTCTGGCCCCATTTTGTCGACTGTTACTTCGTCGACTCCGTGATCTTAGGTTTTTAGGTTTAGGATTTTAAGTTAATGGTTTGGATTTTGAGTTTAGGCTTTAGTGTCAACTATTCAGGAAGGGGGGTCTGGGCCTCAGCCCCCAGTGTGCCTGGGAGCCTAGGGGTGTGGCTTCCCAGTTTAGACTGCGAGACTCGACAAACAGCAGTCAATGAATCAGCACTAGGCCAAATCAAGCCCTCCTTGTATGACGTTCCCAACTTGTGTACATGAAGGCTCAACTTTCGGCTGACTTCAAACAACCACCATTATGTCATTGTTTGATAATTTTCAATGGATCATTTACAAATGCGATTGTGTGCTACAGTAAACTGCTTTAGAACAATTGAAAGTACTTACTTATTATTATAAATACTTTATCCTTTGAAGTTCTATATAACTTATTCTGATCTTTTGTCTTCATGGCTGTCTGTGGGTCAATCAGTTTGAAGGAATTATGGATATCAGGTCGTAAGATAGTGTTGCTTCTGATGTGGGAGATATTGTTTAAACTATCATTTGGATTACTTACTGGGAACACTCTTCTGGACTATGTCTTCATTTCTATCACAAAGTACTTGTCATTGCTTCTTGCTCCTCTGGTTGGACTGCTGGCTGATGTGAAGTTTGGTAGATATGAGATTATCAAAACTGGTTCATTGATCTCTTTCTTTGCTTGCTTGTTTTACTATTTTGCTCTTATGGTTGGAGAAGATGCTTCACTGTCGAAAATGAATACTGTGCTTTATTGTGCAGCGACAATTCTTGTTTGTCTTGGTGACACATGTTATCAGTGGCCATGCTTCCTTTTCTAACAGATCAAATAATTGGTGCTACGTCCAATGAACTCGGCGCTGTTGTACGCTGGTACTATTGGGCCAAGCATATCGGATATGGCCTGTGCGATATTATTATATGCTTGATTATTGATAGGTATGGTATTAAATTTGAAGCAGTTCTGTTCTTTGCCATACCTCTTGCTGTGATCATCATCAGTGACTGCTTGTGTCAACAGTGGCTGGACAGGACTCATAAAGTCACTAACCCCATCAAGCTCATCATACAGGTACTCAACTACACTAGGAAGCACAGATACCCTGAGAGACGCAGTGCCTTCACCTATATTGATGAGGAACAGCCCACACAAATGGACTATGGCAAGGAGAAATTCGGAGGGCCCTTCACTGAGGAGGAGGTAGAGGATGTCAAGACTGTCCTACGATTGATTCCAATGGTAATCTGCTTCAGTCTCTTTATCATCACTCTGGGTTATTCTTCAGTGGATATCTTCAGAGTTAAAGGAAAGAATGGCATTCTTGTAAACAATGGTATGAAAAACTGGTTGGCTCCACGAGCGAGCAGTCGTGAAATTCTCCTGGCAGGTGCCTTTTGAACTTTGTTTTTAGCGAAACGGCGATATACATTCCGCGAGTTCTCGATCGTGATCCATTGTCAGCTAAGTGTTAGACGCCATTAGTGTGATTGCGCAATACGCACGTGACCAAGCAGTGGCTAGCGCACGTGACCGAGCACTAGCTTGAGTATAGCCGCGCCGTATGGAACACGGAGAACACATATTTGTCTGGAGTCGTCGAAGAACTGTAAGCTCGTGTAAAATCAACATTCTGCGCTCGCCAGATCATTATAACTGCCGTATGGTCTACAAACAAGTGTGGGCGGGGCTCGAATGCATGCCTAGCCTGCATGCATGCGCTATGCGTACATTTGTAGGTGACCTGATATACAGCATAACAATTATTTTTAGCTACAAGTTTAAAATTGTTAATAAAGAAAAGCCATCAAACTAACAGGAAAACTAAACCAATGGTGGAAACAATGACGGCTCAGTACATGCATGATATTGAACTGCACATCACTGAATAAGAAAAAAGGACACAAACAAGAAAATAAAAAGATTTCTATCGAAATCAAAAGGATGTAGGGTTGT
Source organism: Haliclona indistincta (assembly GCA_964017065.1). NCBI lineage: Eukaryota > Metazoa > Porifera > Demospongiae > Haplosclerida > Chalinidae > Haliclona > Haliclona indistincta. The sequence goes on along the minus strand of OZ024786.1, from coordinate 32,789 downwards.
GAAATCTACCACTGGTCCACAATGTAAACTAACAAGGAACAAGCATGGAATGGTAACACGATTGACTTGCTAACAGACCATAGATCCCTACATCAGTGGCTGCACATAAGAATGCACGTCAGGTGTCAATCAACAGCAACTAGCAGAACTAGCTATAGTCAGCCAAAGCAGCCACTGATGTAGGGATCTATGGTCTGTTAGCAAGTCAATCGTGTTACCATTCCATGCTTGTTCCTTGTTAGTTTACGTTGTGGACCAGTGGTAGATTTCACAACCCTACATCCTTTTGATTTCGATAGAAATCTTTTTATTTTCTTTCAATACTAGCAATACATGCAAGTAGTGGTTAATTACTAGCAATACATGCAAGTAGTGGTTAAGTAATATTTAGACCACACTAGGCGGTGCATTACGTGATATAATGCACGAGGGTGGGGTCAATAACGGTCGAGAACGCGTTGATAATGCACGAGCCGAAGGCAAGTGCATTATCACGCGTTCGAGACCGTTATTGAGCACGCCCGAGTGCTTTATATCGCGTAATGCACTGCCTAGTGTGGTCTAAACGTTTTAGACAATACCAGGTGACTTACCGACCAAGTGCTTGCTATTAATTTTTGTTTACTTTGTTTACCTAAAAGTGTGCATTAATAAAGTGTGCATTAAGAACTTAATCCACGAGGTGCATTAATAAAAGTGTGCATTAAGCTATTTAATGCACACTTTTTGAGCGATCTGATTGGTCGAAAGTCACGTGGTATGGTCTAATTACTAGCAATACATGCGAATAGTGAGTTCATACTATCAGTACATGCTAGTAGTGGTTATAGTAGTGGCATGCTAGTTATCTCTGGTTTCTAGTATGACAATTTGGTTCGACACTTGCTTTGTCGTAGTCATAACAGCACGTGCAATTATTACTTTTGTTTGGAACAATGTTACCAATATTGTTAGCAGCAATAATTTATAATAATACTTAACAGTTCAGAACGTATTTCCCCCACAATACTTGTCCTTTAGTTTAGAAGATCTCTTGACTCGTTTTGCTACAAAACTAGACCAACTCATGCACTCAGTCTAACAACTATACTAACAACTTAGCAGTTCCACATGGAGCTAGAAAATATCCAGCGCCTAGCTTGATTTGAATCATGGGGCGTGTATAATTATTGTCAACAGAAACAGAACACAACGATAAATAGTGAAGTGTTAATGATTAATAAGTGATACAGGTAATGAAAAACAAAAGAAAAAAAATTATTACAGCAAACAGTTTGACGTCAACAGTAAAGATTATCTATCTCATTGCTCATCATGGTAGTCTGGATTGACAGAGATTGTATGGTCTTCTGCTTGGATCAATACTCCGTCCTAAAGAAAATATTAATTCGCCAAAATCTGGGTCATTCGCTAAAATATTTACCCTCCAAAATTCAGTAACCATGAGTATCTCTTAGCTGTCATTGTATGTGCATTATATTCTGTTCCTCTACCATTCTTCTTCTTTATTCACCCCTTTTCCCAACAGAAAGTTCACAGCATTCCCATAATGGTTCTATAATAGAAACAAAGGAAAATAATTGTCATAATAAGTGTGGTTACAACTGTCACTATTAGGTACCCACAACTAACACAACAACAGGAAGCATACCATGGTGGTAACTTACTAGCAATAAAATTTATGCTAATAGCCTAATAGTGGGTACTCACTAGCCGTACATGTTAGTAGTCATTACTTGCATGCTAGTAGTGTTACGTGCATGCTAGTAGTGGTACTTACTAGCAATAATTACATGCTAGTAGTGGTACTTACCAGCAATAATTACATGCTAGTAGTGGTACTTACCAGCAATAATTGCATGCTAGTAGTGGGTACTTGAATACTAGCAAACTAGCAATACATACATACCGTAAATTGGAAAATTATCGTGTAACAAAATGGGCCAACGAAAATATTTAACAACGAAAATTTATCAGAGTCGATCACCAGCTGCCTGCAGTCATTCAGCTGAAATACTAGGCTCTTTACACTGTATTAGCATAAGTGCCAACTAAGTCATTAATAAAAAAGAAAAGAAACAAGTAATAAAAACATTTTAATCAAAATGCAAGAGATTTAGGGTTGGTACATTTATCGAAAAAGTATGGAAACAAGATTTTGAAATGAAAAGGATTGTAAGAATAGCAGTATAATGCTACCTCCCTGAATTAACTGCTTTCGATAGTTGTGGTTAATTTAATAGGGAGGTAGCATTATACGGCTATTCTTACAATCCTTTTCATTTCAAAATCTTGTTTCCATACTTTTTCGATAAATGTACCAACCCTAAATCTCTTGCATTTTGATTAAAATGTTTTTATTACTTGTAGTCTGGGTAGCTGTCATATGTATAGGTACATGTCACATGATCACCTGCTAGTATAGTCTGGGTAGCTTTGCTGCATGGATTGCAAAGCAGAGATTCTCTGCTATGCAGAACTGGTTCCACAAGTTATATAGCTATGTAGCTGAATCGCATTTGTATTGAGTTTGGCTCAATACAACACAACACAATGCAGCATCAAGTGATTTGGTAGCAGTTTTGTATTGTTGAGAAAATAAACAACTGATAATACTTTAGACATGACTTTGGAGGTTGCTAGGCAACATGTGGGCGTGTACACCTTCGCCATAGTGTCAATGTAAGACAACAATCATCACCTCTCCACTCACACTGACCTCTCCATTCACCTCTCCTCTCACACATCCACTCACTCACTCTCTTCTCTCTCTCTTAGCTGCCTGCAGCATCTAGCAACTCAGCTCTCTCCTAAAGCGATCCAATTCCTCACTAAGCTGTCAACTCTGGTAACAGTATCTCAGAGGATTGGTATGCAGTCCCTCCCTCCCTCCTGCCAGCAGCCGTCCATCACGGAGGGCGTGTACCATGAGGAACTGGACACCATTAGACAGAGAATAGAGAGCAACAGAAAGATGAGAAAGAGAACAGAGGTGTGATGGACACAGCAACTACTGCAGCAGGAGGGCAGGATGAGGATTGGACTAGAGTGGAAGGTAACACTCACTTGATGAATGCACATTGCACAGCTAAACTATTTTCTTGCAACCTTGAACCTTCATGCACTATTGTGTTCATTCTCTGATCATGTGATAAAGACAACAGTGACTACAGAGACTGAACACATTAGTGCATGAAGGTGATACCTCTCTATCTTCATTCTTTGTCTCTGCAGGTACATGGCAGTATTGTCCACTGGGCCTCTTACCAGGTCAAACATTAACCCCTTTCAGTCTCGATCTACCAGCTGAACTGGATGGTCATACCCTCTCACAGGATGCAGCATCGAGCAGCAGCAGCTGTCAACTCGATCAATCAGATATCAGTGTGACCGCCATGACAGTACCCAGTGAGGAGGATGATGGAGCAACGAAGCAATTTAGACAAAATGACATTCTAATACATAGCATAAGAGACGCTGTAACACTACTTTAGTACTGGTATAATTAATTTTATGAAAAATTTTGAATCTATCGTAATTAATTTTTTTTTTTTTTTTTTTTTTTTTTTTAAATTTTATTAAGTATTTTATCAACGATACATAATGAGGCAGAAAATGGAATGACGTGGAACTTCAACATTTCACAACGACGTGGAATGTTGAAGTTATGCTTGACCGATCTTCGGTTCTGTTTTAGTCCTGTACATTACTGTGTCAGTTCAAGTGGTGTTCCTTCGTGTGTCACTACTACCTTTCCTGTGCTACAAGTACTGTTTCCTGCAGAAGAGGTGACTAGCTGTGACCATAACTAGCAAGCAGACGAGTTGAACAGATAGAGCAGCGCCCAGGGTCTGCTAGGACGGATTCACTGTACAAGATCTGCTTGATGGTGTGCTATAGGTGAGTCAGCTGGTCTATGCGTGTGCGTGTGATAATGGGTCTCAGCAACCTGTGCGTGAGACTGCCACCACGCCCATCCTCCTTCTTTCTAGCTCTAGCTCTCATCCTCCAGATCACGTGATGGAGGCGAGCAAAGTCACTATACAGCAGCTCCTGCGTCCCACAGATACCTGTATATACATATCCTCCTCAGCAGCTGTAGATAGTGTGATACAGCTGTAGTGCAGTCAGTAACAGCTTGCTGAGGGCTAGCTGCATGGTCTAGCTCTCTCCTTCGTTCTCCCTAGCTCTCTCCCTCTCTCTCTCTCTCTCTCTCTCTCTCTCTCCCCTCCCTCTCTCCCTCCCCCTCTCTCTCTCTCTCTCCCTCCCCTCCCTCCCCTTCTCTCTTTGTTGTTGTTCCTTGACTCCTCTCCTCACGTCACCAGTGGTACCATGATGGGTGCCCAGGAGAACGAGAGCTGTGAGCTAGCCATAGTCAGAGACATGAAGGGACACAGGAACATGCGTTAGTACCGGGCGGTCTTGACAAGGTGTGGCGGATCAGAAAAGAAATAGAAGTCACAATCGTCTGTAAGGTAAATGTAGAATTATACAATTAAAAATTAAAAAATCACCATCAAATGGGTTTTATGCAGCACATCAGGGTTACTTACAAGGTGGAGGGTCAGAAACTATCTGTTGACAGAATTTCCATCGAAAGTTGCACCCATACAGACGCGATTCTACGATGGGGCTGAGGGTGCGCGAGCACCCCCCTCCTCTCCTGTAGATAGCTTGTTATTATGTTGTATGTTGGCCAGCGCAACGCGATTGTCAACTCTCGAACATTTACAACATATACGGTAAATACGTAACATAAAAAATAGCTGCCCAGCACCCATCTGTCCTCATTCCTAGAATCGCCACTGCCATACCCTACACACAATAGTGCAATAAACTGTACATTACAAAAACAAACTTGTTAGACAGTCATTACATGTGAAAGGTACAACTCCTGCCTACAGGGCAAATCTCATCAAATACAGAAGCAACACAACAGCTGCTGTACTGAGACTACAAGAGGTAGCTTCCCTCCTTTCAATACAGCTACACTTTACAAACCGACCAACAGATGCAGGAGCTGATAGTAGCAGGAGCAGACATACCTTCAAACGAGCATTCACAATTGTTCTTTGACTCATGACCTAGCTTCTAAACTAGTATTCTACTATCATCAATAGGTGAGGCAAATAGCTACTGACTATATAGTTCATGGGATTTACTCATTTCTCTCTCTCTCTCTCTCTCTCTCTCTCTCTCTCTCTCTCTCTCTCTCTCTCTCAGCTTCTATTCCAAGTACACATTTGGGTTTTGAAGCATTCTTCACTGAGATCAATAACCTAATGATCG